>NQII01006252.1:0-140386 GCA_002778355.1 Clitarchus hookeri | reverse complement strand
CCAATGGGGTGGTGCACCATCCTGCTCGAAAATGAAGTCCCTCGCCGCCTCTTCTAACTGAGGAAACAACCACTCTGAAAGAATGTCCAAATAAGGGATTCCAGTAACAGTGGGCTCGTGAAAAAAGAAAGGGCCGAAAATAGTGTATTTGGATACAGCGCAAAACACATTCACTTTTGGGGAAGCGCGCTCGTGTTCAGTGGTTTCATGTGGAGGCTCCTGACCCCATATTCGCACGTTTTGCCCGTTCACCTTACCATTTGTATGGAAAGTAGCTTAATTCTAAAAACCAGCTTAGACATGAAGGCATCATTTAGCTCGTTCTGGGCAAGGAAAAATCAGACCATCCCCTTAACATTGAAGTATCGAATGCGAGCTTGCAGCCCCCTCACCACCTCAAACTGAGAGTTACGAACGCCATCCAAACCGTAACACTGGACATGACAAGAGCGTGGAACGAACTTGATTAACGTGCAGATGTCGTTCGGTCCGCTCATGGTGGTCACATTGAACAATTATAAATGTATGGTAAACGAACTTCACGGTTCCACGGTTCATTTGATTGGTCACTGAAGGTTGTAGGTGGTTTGGTTTTGATATTATAGTCCTTCAAAATTGGGGTATTCTTTTCTACTCATCCTGTATATAATTATAGCTTAGACGTTAACTTTCGAGTCCTATGTAATATATGCACTGCGTTTATTTCTTACATGGCAATAGTTAATTTAAAAAGTGGTGGAAGGATGAAAAAAAGGTTAGAGTATAAAAAGTAACTATGGCCTGAAAGTGCTCACTTTACCGTGAACAGCATATGGTACATTCACATGACCATTACAACCAACCCTCTACAACTATGAACTCGAGTGGCCAAAATGATAGTCACTCCACTCCGTCTCATCAAGAAAACTGTCTCTCGCAGTCCTACTATCAAATCTCTCTCAAACTCCATCAAAAGTTTGCGTGTCTGCCTCATACGTTCTCCCAACATGTCTATCATTCATTTATCAGGCCAAGCAAGAATCCTGGATTTTATAATGCTTTCTTCTAAGGATAGTTCATATAAATTACACAAAGAGCCAGGTAACACAGTCCTTACAACAAGTGTACATACACTATTACAAAAAATTTAAATAATTTAAACCTTAACCATCGATTTACCTATTTACTATATATCCTGATCGTCTTATTATTCTTAAATTATGCGCAAATTTTATGGCGATAAGTGTACTTATCCAAATGCATTATTTGACAGGCCAAATAGAGTAAATGTTTAAAATTTTTAACCCGTTTGCCCGTACGATAAGTAAACGTCGTGTATCGCACTAAAATTTTTCAAGAATAATATCTGGACTGACAGGCGAAAATGGTTTACAGGATATTTTACTTCAATCACGTAATATAAAACAAATTCCTTAAAAATTTCTGAAATTTAAATACGACCATTTAGTTTCTGATGTAATGCGCGACTTTACAAAATACTAGGAAACTCGACCGTTTTAAAGTCCTGCCTGGAATTTTCTCTTTCGTCCTATCCTTTTTGTACTTTATNAAAATACTAGGAAACTCGACCGTTTTAAAGTCCTGCCTGGAATTTTCTCTTTCGTCCTATCCTTTTTGTACTTTATAAAAGAGAGAAGAATATCAACATTGCCATGAACCTAGTTATCAACGTCCACCTACCCATCGCATTATCTTTGAAATNGAAAGAGAGAAGAATATCAACATTGCCATGAACCTAGTTATCAACGTCCACCTACCCATCGCATTATCTTTGAAATTCGTGGAAACGTAAATATATGTACTGTGAAAATGCTTACTCTGATTTGTTTAAAATTGAAAGCAACCAAATTTGTATCTTGAAAATTTAATATCAGGCAACTCTTCGGATACAATTAGATAAGGTTCCATATATCTTTGCCAACTTCACGATATGTTTGGCTGTTATATTATAATCAGAATAGATGTATGCTGTTGAAGACGGTTAACGGTAAATTAAACACTTTTGAAATCAACATTAGAAAAATATCACTGATTCTACCTATATATATATTTTAACGGGTGCGCAGACCACCATGCGCCCAGTAAAGTTTGCCGCGATGAAGGGAAAGTAGTTTCATATTCTAGTATTCTAACGTCAAATGAAATGTTCTACGTTTGTAAATAATAAAATTATTTAATTTTTTTCTGGTTATTTTTTAAGAATAAAGGTGTATGATTAGCAAAATTGTACACTATTTTCTTTTCTAATAATTTCTCAGATTCCTTTGAACGAGGCACGAATAAAGTGATTAGTCCCATTGCAATGTTAATTTTACATATGGCTGAAGACTACACAAAGTGCATACAAGTATATCGTAAGCAGGGCTTTCCAGAAGTGCTCAGTTTACCATGAAAAGCCTACAACTAGGGCCGTTATGCTACAAGCAAATCCAGGATGTGTTAAGTTTTGCCTGGAACCAGCTGTGCTGTGGCGTGGAAAAGAGATTCGCCACTTAAACGTTGCCTGTCTCTCCAGCGGTGCAGAAGACGAGATTTCGCGCGGGCTCGCGCAGGGCGGACGAGATTAAAATTTTATATCCCCGCTCGCAAATGGCCGGCGCCTGTGCAAGGGAGGGTTACGACACGCGGACTGCCACCCCCTCCCCCCCCGCTGGCATGGCGTCGCGACAATGAATCGTCCGGGGATGCTGGAGCGTGCGCGGCGAGGGGACGTTATGGCAGCGACGTGATGTCACACGCCATTCTCCTCAATCCCGCCACCCGCCTCTCTTGAACTCGTGACCTTTCAACCTCAGTTCAGCGCGCGCACCAACCACTACACACATACCTCGTTGCCGTCTTGCGACCGTCAAAATGTCACCCGCTTTAACTAACCATTTAAAACCACATTTTAATGTTTGCACACACTAATTTTTGCAGTATTGAAAGCATGCTTTGCAAATATAAAATTGTTCAAATATAAACTGCAGTAATTGTACACGATGTAAGGTTACTACTCCTTACACTTTAAAATTATGTGTGTGCCTATAATATGTTATCTGCATTCGCTGTGTCAGAATTATGATATGTATTATGTTAACGTTAACATTTGGGAATACTTAAATTATGCCTTTTATTTTCTGTTTTTAATAAGCACGTTTAAGACTAAGAAAATTTGTAAAGTTTTTTTTCTAATAATTCCACAGTTCCCTTTGCCCAAGGTAAGTATCAAGGAATTAGGCACACGGCAATTTTAATTTTACATATGCCTGGAAACAACACAATGTGCATTAGAGCAGATCTTAAGCAGGGCCTTTGAAAAGTGCTCAGTTAGTTTATTGTAAAAATGGCACCTTCCGCGGAGAAATTATTTTTATATTACGATTGATTTTAAATAACATTAATTTCCATTTTTAATTTTATGTAATTGTACCTCTTAAAATCAAAGTAATTTTTCAATCACACTAGTCGGGGACGGAGTTCATGCTGAAGCTAACCTAAATTTTCATTTGGAAATGGCATTTGGGATTCTAGATCGGAATTTTGTGATCCGAAAGTGAACCATTGGTAATCGCATATCTATGTTACGAAAACTGGCGTATTTCTCAAAAGTAATGACTTTTATTAAAGGAATTAAGTTTTACAGTTTTACTTCTAGTGTCTGTTCACCAACACGCTAGTTTTGTCTTTCGTGGATCCCCGAAAAGATTAAAATTATTTTAGAAATATTTCAAAATGCACTACTGTTACATCATAGATTTTTGACGCACCATTTAATGCTTCTCAAGACTAAAGTGTTNAAATATTTCAAAATGCACTACTGTTACATCATAGATTTTTGACGCACCATTTAATGCTTCTCAAGACTAAAGTGTTTGCACCTGTATCATCTGCTATCACTGTTGAAAGTATAAGTATTATTTGTCGCAGTGTAGTTGTGCATCGAAACGGACCGTGCTTTGAATATTTTTATTAACCTCATAGCCACACTGCTAACAAAGCTAAGTGATGAAGAGCACACCTGTTGGCTTTTTTACAGACACTGGTATTTTACAAGGGCCACGTGCACAGCCGTTACCTTCCCGTAACGATGACAATGCCCATCTTATGATCTCAGTCTGGCATCATCAATATGAACATAATGCAGATAACAAAGCTAGGTTAAAATTTCTGGCATCCTATCGTTTCTAAAGGATTTTTTTACACATTTGATAGAAGTACGATATGCTGTACGACATGTATCAGTGGTTCTGACAATTATATCGGATGTTTAAAAAACCACACCGACAACTCACAGCAGACCTAGGCGTATGAAGTACATTTATTTACGTAACGTTCTCAGACGTTTCAATGAAATTAATATTTGGCAAAGCCCAAATAAATTTCTCAAAATTACTAACGCCCAGGTAGGAAGGGAAAAAATAATAAAAATTATTCATCCTGAAAAAATATGAGGCAAATAAATGACATACGAGATCGTTATCAATGTTAGCCAACGTCTTGTTTCTCACCGCTAAAGCTACGTAATAAAATAAGAAACGCGGGTTTTGCAAGCCAATTTCCTTATTTTTTGTACTGTATATTTGTTTGTTTTAATATTCTTGTTCAGGCCGTCTTTTAGATGAAGAAGCATATATATATATATANTTGTACTGTATATTTGTTTGTTTTAATATTCTTGTTCAGGCCGTCTTTTAGATGAAGAAGCATATATATATATATATAATGTTGTTTCCCCTCACCAATCAAGTTAAGCAGTCACTGTCAAATTTGCATAAGTCGCTTNCATATATATATATATAATGTTGTTTCCCCTCACCAATCAAGTTAAGCAGTCACTGTCAAATTTGCATAAGTCGCTTCATTGTGAATTGAAACACATCGAATAATTATCAATACATACACCATTAAAAGTCATAAGACCGACCTGAACATTGTCAAAAATTTTGAAAATTAATTTTGTAACACTTTTTGAAATATGCCAACCTAACAAGAGCACGACATCGTGGATTACAAAAGGCATACGAATTGTTGATTTAAATCTTCATTACAAAGCGTGCATCGGCGGGTGCTGAGATTGGCACACACGGCCAAAGGCGCTTCGTTGCACGCTGAGTATTTCATTAGCAGCTTGGATTCGTGGCAAAATATCTAATGTTATTGGAATCTCGAACACCATATTCCTCAAACAAAATAGTTGAGGGTACCCAAATGTTTGTTCAATTGCTGCCAAACCACTTATTTCCGTTCATTCGCTCCGTATCGCAAAATGTTCAGTTCGTTACGTTGCAGTTGTTGTCTTTTTACATATGGTGTATACTTTTCAGAAACACCGTTTATGTTAAATCGGGGTTTCCCGGAAACTCCTCTGTGGGGAAAACTATGAAATCAAGAAAACAGTACTTTCGACATCGTATATTTTGCATGAACCATTACAAGGGTCTCAATGTTGAAGTGCTTATATCCCATCTTTAAAACTGTAGGAAATAAAAAAAAATGTTTAAGGCTTCTAGCGTTATATTTCGTCAAAACGTTAGTCGAAATTCGCTGGGCCCTGGATGATAATAACATCCCAACGACAAGTTTATAGTGAGTGAGAAATAACACCCGTATGTGTCTTAGGCCCAATGAAGAGTGAGCAAGCAATCATCCGCTGCAATGTGGCTAGCGCCAAGCAGGGGGAAAGCCTGAACAATGGTTAGGGTGTGATGATATGTGGGAAAAGGGGGTCAGAAAGATGCTGACTAAAAATATCAGAGGGGCAGAATTAAAGAAAGGGAAGAAACATGATTCCGCCACAGTAACCCTATGATATTACCCTTCAGAAATTTCACCCTTTTCCACAGCGGTGGAAACTGCACAGAAACATAGATATTTGCTGTTAAAGGAAAATAGTTTATTATTGAGCAAAATTAATATAAGAAATACATTTTAAAAGTTGGTTTAATTTTTTATAATTTAATACATATTTATAAATTAATTTTTTTAATACCACGTTAATTCGCTGGATTCCTCTCTCTCTTGAATACGTTAGAAATCGTATTTACTGTGTAAACTGTAAAAAAGTAATGTAATTTTACACTGAATGAAAGTGGATGCAAATACTCCACTTTGGGCAAGCATGTCGTTTGAGTAAAACAACACTTATGGAGCAGCAGTAAACGTGTACTAAATGCTGAAATAAATTTCACAGTCTATGGCATTTTACAATTTATGTGAATATACACTATTGCTTGTGAAAACTTCAACACCCAGAAATAATGGCCCGAATGCATCCAAACTCGGAGGATATAAAGAACAGTGTACCAGCAAAAATTGATTATGGTTGCAGAGAAATGGCGTACACGTTGGCCCAGCAACGCCCTCTGATGTGTGACCGCAAAAATCTGTGTTATGCCAAGCTCAGTCAGTTAAGAACCATCAAAAAAAGTGAAAGCAAGTGCCAGTGTGCCTCGTTGACTTCAAAGGGCACCTTATCAGCATGTGAGTGAGTTCGATCGGGGCAGAATGATCGGTCTCTAAGAAACGGGTTTTTCATACCGTAACATTTCGGCTCGTACAGGGCATGCTGCTACAACAATGATGAGTGTGTGGAACCACCGGATAGATGTGAGTCATACGCAGCGACTAGTGGGTATTGGAACATGCAATGTAACCACATCACGGGAGGACCGCCATCTTGTCCGTATGGCCGTAACGGACAGTAGAGCCTCGTTCACAGTGTTGGCTCGACACTGAAGCACTAAGAAGGGTGTGGACCTGTGTACGTCGACGGTTAGACGCCGTCTGCTGCGGGTTGGACTGGTGGCACGCATGCAATTGCGTTGGCTTCCATTGTCCTGAAACTATAAACGCCTCAGACTGCAATGGGTACGTCAACTAGAGCTGTAGCTGTAGCTGTTAAGCTGAGTGGCGAAATGTAGTGTTTTCGGAGGAAGCCCGCTTCAATCTGTCCTACAGTGATGGTCGGATACGTGTTAGACGCTACCGTGGTGACCGCTATCTAGCAGCCTGCATTGTGGAGCGACATAGCGAACATTTGCCAAGTGTGATTGTTTTGGGGCGCTTGGATACAGCATGCGATCACAATTTCTGCACATTCAGGACAAACTGAACAGCAACAATTACATCAGGGAGGTTTCAGAGCCCAAAGTACTGCCCCTCATTCATGAGACTCCACATACCATATTTCAACAGGATAATGCCCGGTCATATGTGGCGAGGAATGTGCAAGCCTTCTTTGATGAACGACAGGTACCACTGCTTCCCTGGCCTGCTCGTTTGCCTGACATCTTGCCCATCGAACATGTCTGGGATATGGTTGGTCACCAACGTGTTCGTCATGGACCTCCAGAAACCACTGTTGATGCTTTGTGGATTCGCATAAGTGGAGGGAGATTCCCCTGGAACACATCTAGGTCCTCTTATATTCCATGCCATGATATTTTGGGGCTGTGACTGCAGCATGTGGGTGCTTCACACCATACTGAATTCTCAAGGATAGAGATCATGTAATCCTAATCAAGTATGTATTGTCACGTACCTAATCTGTGTATAAAAAGTTCATTTCACTCACATGTATACTTCGTGGTGTTGTTTTTTTACAAACGGTAGTGTACATATATATGTTGCGAATTAACAGGACACGCCGTAACATTAAACACGTAATTGATAAAATAGAAACTACAATAACACATTTCGGATAACTCTAACGGAACACTCGTTTTCCAACAATTCGTAATGTAATATTTACACATTGGGGACAACTGCATTTTCAGAAAACTCCTTCGAACTATTCTAATTGTAATTTTACATAAAAAATTTATATTTTTATGAAAAAAATTTTTAAGAACGTTATTTTACGTCCTTACTTCACATGCAATTTTTTAAAAACTATTTTACAATAATTCAACAATATATAATATTCGAAGTTATTTTTGTTAAAATTTACTTTTCCTTTATGTAATTTCATTAAATTTGTTGTTATAAATATACACATGCATGATCATTAAGTAATTGTATTCCGGAACCTGCACTTTTCGAATACTAAGTATGAGTTATTATATTTAACTAAAAGAAAAAAACGAATATATTTGCAGTAATTTAACACATGATTTAGAAAATTTTGTTTATTTAAAAGCTTTTATGTTGTTCACAAATATATTTTTCAAGGCATATGGAACAGAAACAGTTTTTTTTTTGCATCCTAGGGACAATTGTCTAAAACTATGCAAGAAGTCTTTTTGAGCCTAATATCCGAAGGGAAAAAATGCTTATGAGATCAATTTATTATGTGTGTGTCGTTTTGTGTCTCCCTTTAAAATGTTTGAACGCGTAGACCGAATTTTACCAAACTCGGTACACATATTAAAATTAGTAAGATAACTTGACTTTTAAAGTTTTTGTCTAAGCCGGGAACTTACATTAAAAATGGCAACCGCTTAAAAATGTAGGATGATGTAATATCTCAGGAACCACTCTTCCGATTTAAACCAAATTTAGAATTTTGACAGCGCATCATGTATGCATTGTAGTAAGAGATGACTGTTGTTGATGGTACGCCGTTTTGGAGGGTGCACCACATTAAATAATAAAGCCTTTTAGTTATGTCTTGAAAATAACTCAACCAATTATCGTCAAATTTGGCAAGAAGTTAGTGCATATCAACGTATATCATTAAAATAATAATGCACTTATTTTTTAAATGGCGGCGAAAAAACATTTTAGGTTTATTTGGTAGTCCATATCTTCTATACCTTTCTAACACATTCCACCAAATTATGAATGCTGAAAGAATATATAAGAATCATCATATATACCAATATAAAGCCATCACCCCCCCCCACCAACCATTTTGTGAGATAGTACCACACGAATAAATAAGGATGTTATATAATATCTCAGAAAAAATTCATTAGTTTATACCAAATTTTGTATAAAAATATCATTGCTTCAGGAGATGCCAAATGGTAGGTTTCAAGAAGGGAAAACACTTAATTTCTAAATGGCGGTCATATTACAATTTTAGCTTAATATGCTATATAATCGAAACCATGTAATAAATTGCAACTTAACTATGTATGCTGGCAAATTATATTGCAATAATGACTGTATGTATCCTTTATTGTCCAGAATTTTGTAAGATTGCTTCACATTACAAATTAATATTTTAATGTCATATCTCCGTAGTAAACAAGCATATCTCCACTAAATTTGGGAAACAAAATAGGCTACTGTAGGCCAATATCACTATCATGCTTTGAGAGGCTCAAAGACGTCTTTTCAAAATGGTGGCCACATATATATTTTACCTTATGGTCTTACACCTTCGGAACTACTATACAAATTTCAACATTATTTTGTATGCTGATAATATCTATTATAACCATCAAATTGTCTATTCAGAGACTTATTTCTCCGCTATTTTTTAAGATATCTCCTGATAAAAAAAGTAAATTTTTGTGTAATATCTAGGAAAACAATAAATCGATTCCTACTCAATTTTGCGAAGAAGTTATATTTTGATAGACCATATTAATTTCAGGTTTTAAGTGTGACAGTCTTATTTTAGTTTCAGAATGGTAGCTATAATAACACTTTGGCTTTGTGTGCTCCATCTACGAAACTATGAAACCGGTTTTAACTTAAATTTGTATACTATATTTATGACGTTCGTCGAATGCACATAACCTTTTGGTATCTCCGTTTAAGAATACCATCACTTGAAAGAAATGGAGAATCCATAACACATCTCGATAACCAATCAACCGATTCGCACCTAACCATTTTATAATGGCGGTAATGTAAATTATTAAG
Source organism: Clitarchus hookeri (assembly GCA_002778355.1). Classification (NCBI taxonomy): domain Eukaryota; kingdom Metazoa; phylum Arthropoda; class Insecta; order Phasmatodea; family Phasmatidae; genus Clitarchus; species Clitarchus hookeri. Next base: position 130,591 of record NQII01006252.1, on the reverse strand, counting down.
GTTAAAATTATATATCTTTTAAACAACAAAACAAAGTTTAACAAAATTTTGTACACAAATAGTATTTATCGTAAATATTAATTACTTGTACAAATATCCTCTTTTGTCAGCCTTTTTACAATATAGGTGCACATTATAAAATATAATATTATGGCAATTTGTACGGAACAACTTAATTAATATCCAACTAATTTTGTTCACCAGTAGTGCTACTGAAAGCTGTATAAAGTTTCATTTAATTAGAAAAACATTGATTTTAAAAATGGCTGCAATATAAGTATATTGATAAGTTTCTGATGTATATTAAACAATTTAATCAAATCCAACGAAAATTTTAATGCTGACAGTATTTATTATAAGCACGGTATACATAACGTTTTTAAACAATTATTTAATATTACACCAATTAAGAAATATGAGGTTTAATGCAATATCCTAGGGACCAATTAAACTGTTTCACCCCCAAGTTCTTTACAAAAGTAGTGCTGCGGTATCTCAGACACTTGTAATCAAAATGATGGCATTGTAAATATTTTAGGTTAGTGAACCCTATCATTCAAATCATTAGACTAGTTACATCAGATTTCGATGTTCCGAATCCTACCTCTGTAATGCAGTTGATTTCACACTAGCTTGTGTTTCGTGGTTTTCTGTGTTCTAGTCTGGGGTAATGAACGCGTGCGTTTGTAATTGTCTCACTACTGTTGTATATGTTTCTGGTTTCAACTTTAATATTATTGATGTCAGCGAGACGTCAAGGCCTACCTACCAACTAAGCGTTTAAGAACATCATAAATAATTATTTTCACACATGTAGAGGATAGTAGGCTCATTAATTATCAGTGAATTCTTGTTGAAACTTGCACACACAGAAATATAAAATTATTTTACACTTATTCAAGTAAATTTTCAGTTGGTTTTACTAAGAGTGTGCGTTTCCATTTCATTGCTTATAAATTAAGATATTATGTTGTGTGCTTTTAATAATAAAAATGTTAAATACTTCTTAAAAAAGACACGCAAATATTTTATATTTGTTTTCTGAAACTTATCAACTTTGCAGCAAGTTTTGCCCCATCGCATTTTTGTTTTAAATTTCGTTTTATATAACAATTTTGTTATGTTTTATAATTATCAAAGATATTAAAGGCAAAGTTACTAAATATATATAGATATAATAAACACACATTTATAATTCCACAAACGCACAAATGTTTTGCTGCGTGTTACTACGTCATGTATTTATTACTGCCTGAGTCAATTTTAAGTGGGAAATTTTGTGTAATGTGTTTAATTTTCTTGTACAGAATATTCTTAACAGAATATCCTGTTTGAAATGTCCGTATTTCACTCTATAATTTAAATCCACGACGATTTTTGGGCTAAAAATATTGTTATGTTTAACTTATAGTAATAATTTCAACTTTAATTTTGAATATACTCCATGCAGAACGATTGTCGTTCTGTTTCTTCCAGGATAAAAAAAACTAGTTTCATTTAAAACGAACGTCTAAATAAAGAAAAAGTTAGTTTCAACTATCAAAGTTAGTATGTACAATACATGCAGAAGCCACGCTGTCTTTAAAAATGCTATCTAATAAATATTAGAAATAAATTAATTTTAGCTACAAACTGCTTTCTTTTATGTACAATATATATAAAACGAAACATTCCAGTTCATATTTACAATGTTCCTGCTACTTTCGAGCAAAAATAGAACATTTTTAATCGATTTGCAAGCCTGTCTAAAAGGTAGTCGGTAGTAAATGCGATGGAATGTCAATGCCGCTACGTATATGGAAAGTTTTCGCTGAATGCTCGTATTGCGCTGTTCATGTAGCAGCTTCCCGTTCAGACGGAAACACGCAAGGCACGCGCGTGTTCACAGCAGAATTTGTTCCAAACGATTATTGGATTGCTTTATGCGCGAGAGACTCTCCAATATTACGCGAAAGTTACAGGATGGTGGAGGTACCTGCTGATAAATTTACAAGCTCTGTGTGTTTACACTCTCCAGTTATCGTATTTAATAACTGTTTTAGCGTGAAATAGTTTGCTCTTTGTGAAATACGAAATATTCTGCTTTCAAGTTTCGTTGTACGCTGAGTATTTCATTAGCAGCTTGGATTCGTGGCAAAATATCTAATGTTACTGGAATCTCGAACACCATATTCCTCAAACAAAATAGTTGAGGGTGCCTAAATGTTTGTTCAATAGCTGCCAAACCACTTATTTCCGTTCATTCGCTCCGTATCGCAAAATGTTCAGTTCGTTACGTTGTAGTTGTTATCTTTTTACATATGGTGTATACTTTTCAGAAACACTGTTTATGTTAAATCGGGGTTTCCCGGAAACTCCTCTGTGGGGAAAACTATGAAATCAAGAAAACAGTACTTTCGACATCGTATATTTTGCATGAACCATTACAAGGGTCTCAATGTTGAAGCGCTTATATCCCATCTTTAAAACTGTAGGAAATAAAAAAAAATGTTTAAGGCTTCTAGCGTTATATTTCGTTAAAACGTTAGTCGAAATTCGCTGGGCCCTGGATGATAAAAACATCCCAACGACAAGTTTATAGTGAGTGAGAAATAACACCCGTATGTGTCTTACGCCCAATGTAGAGTGAGCCAGCAATCATCCGCTGCAATGTGGCTAGCGCCAAGCAGGGGGAAAGCCTGAACAATAGTTAGGGTGTGATGATATGTGGGAAATGGGGGTCAGAAAGATGCTGACTAAAAATATCAAAGGGGCAGAATTAAAGAAAGGGAAGGAACATGATTCCGCCACAGTAACCCTATGATATTACCCTTCAGAAATTTCACCCTTTTCCACAGCGGTGGAATGGCACAGAAACATAGATCTTTGCTGTTAAAGGAAAATAGTTTATTATTGAGCAAAATGAATATAAGAAATACATTTTAAAAATTGGTAAAATTTTTTATAATTTAATACATATTTATAAATAAATTTTTTTAATACCACGTTAATTCGCTGGATTCCTCTCTCTCTCTCTCTTGAATACGTTAGAAATCGTATTTACTGTGTAAACTGTAAAAAAGTAATGTAATTTAACACTGAATGAAAGTGGCAGCAAATACTCCACTTTGGGCAAGCATGTCGTTTGAGTAAAACAACACTTATGGAGCAGCAGCAAACGTGTACTAAATGCTGAAATAAACTTCACAGGCTATGCCATTATACAATTAATGTGAATATACACTATTGCTTGTGTAAACTTCAACACCCAGAAATAATGGCCCGAATGCATCCAAACTCGGAGGATATAAAGAACAGTGTACCAGCAAAAATTGATTACGGTTGCAGAGAAATGGCGTACACGTTGGCCCAGCAACGCCCTCTGATGTGTCACCGGAAAAATCTGTGTTATGCCAAGCTCAGTCAGTTAAGAACCATCAAAAAAAGTGAAAGCAAGTACCAGTGTGCCTCGTCGACTTTAAAGGGCACCTTATCAGCATGTGAGTGAGTTCGATCGGGGCAGAATGATCTGTCTCCAAGAAAAGGGTTTTTCATACCGTAACATTTCGGCTCGTACAGGGCATGCTGCTACAACAATGATGTGTGTGTGGAACCAGTGGATAGAAGTGAGTCATACGCAGCGACTAGCGGGTATTAGAACATGCAATGTAACCACATCACGGGATGACCGCCATCTTGTCCGCATGGCCGTAACGGACAGTAGAGCCTCGTTCACAGTGTTGGCTCGACACTGAAGCACTACAAAGGGTGTGGACCTGTGTACGTCAACGGTTCGACGCCGCCTGCTGCTGGTTGGACTGGTGGCACGCATGCAATTGCGTTGGCTTCCATTGTCCTGAAACTACAAACGCCTCAGACTGCAATGAACACGTAAACGCTCTAGCTGTTAAGCTGAGTGGCAAAATGTAGCGTTTTCGGAGGAAGCCCGCTTCAATCTGTCCTACAGTGATGGTCGGATACGTGTTAGACGCTACCGTGGTGACCGCTATATGGCAGCCTGCTTTGTGGAGTGACATAGTTAACAAATGCCAAGTGTGATTTTTTGGGGCGCTAGGATACAACATTCAATCACAACTTCTGCACATTCAGGGCAATCTGAACAGCAACAACTACATCATTAAGAACGTTATTTTACGTCCTTGCTTCACACGCGGTTTTTAACTATTTTACAATAATTCAACAATATATAATATTCGAAGTTATTCTTGTTCAAATTTACTTTTCCTTTATGTAATTTCATTAAATTTGTTGTTATAAATATACACATCCATGATCATTAACTAATTGTACTCTGGAACCTGCACTTTTACAATATCACGTATGAGTTATTATTCTGAACTAAAAGAAAAAAACGAATATATTTTCAGTAATTTAACACATAATTTAGAAAACGTAGTTTATTTAAAAGCTCTTATGTTGTTCAGAAATATATTTTTCATGGTATATACAACAGAAAGAGTTTTTTTTGCATCCTAGGGACAATTGTTTTACATTATGCAAGAAGTTTTTCTAAGTCTAATTTCCGAAGGGGAAAAATGCCTATGAGATGAATTTCTTATGTGTGTGACGTTGCGTCTTCTTTAAAAACGTTTGAACGCGTAGACCAAATTTTACCAAACTCGGTACACATTTAAATATTAGTAAGATCACTTGACTTTTAAAGTTTTCGTCCAAACTTAGAACTTACTTTAAAAATGAAGACCACTTAAAAATTTAGGATGATGTCATATGTCGGGAACCCCTTTTTCCGATTTAAACCAAATTTAGAATTTTGACAGTTCATCATGTATGCATTGAAGTAAGAGATGACTGTTGTTGATGGTTCGCCGTTTTGGAGGGTGCACCACATTATATAATAAAGCCTTTTAGTTATGTCTTGAAAATTACTCAACCAATTATTGCCAAATTTGGCAAGAAGTTAATGCATATCAACGTATACCATTAAAATAATTATCCACTTATTTTATAAATGGCAGCAAAACCAATATTTTAGTTTTATTTGGTAGTCCATGTCTACTTAACCATTCTAACACTTTCCACCAAATTATGAATGCTGAAAGATTATATAAGAATCATCATATATTACAATATAAAGCTATTCCCCCCTTCCCATTTTGTGAGATAGTACCGCACGAATAAATAAGGATTTTAAATAATATCTCAGAAAAAATTTATTGGTTTATACAAAATTTTGCATAAAAATAGCATTGCGTCAGGGTATGACAACTGGTAGGTTTCAAGTAAGGAAAACGCTTAATTTCAAAATGGCGGTCATATTGCAATTTTAGCTTAATATGCTATATAATAGAAACCATTTAATTATTTCCAATTTAACTATGTATGCTGGCAAATTATATTGCAATGATTACTGCATGTATCCTTTATTGTACAGAATTTTGTAAGATTGCTTTACATTACAAATTAATATTTTAATGTCATATCTCTGGAGTAAACTACTATGTGTCCACTAAATTTGGGAAAAAAATTACGCTATTTCAGGCCAATAACATTGTCATATCTTGAGAGGCTCAAAGACTTCTTTTCAAAATGGTGGCCACGTGTGTATATATATTACCTTACTGCCTTACATCTACGGAACTACGATACAAATTTCAACATAACTTTGTATACTGGTAATATATATTACAACCATCAAACTGGTCTATTCAGAGACTTATTCCTCCGTCATTTTGTAAGATATCTACTCATAAAAAAAGCAATTTTTTGTATAATATCCAGGAAAACAATAAATCGATTCTTACTCACTTTTGCTAAGAAGTTATATTTTGGTAGGCCATATTCATTTCATATTTTAAGTATGACAGTCTTCTTTTACTTTCAGAATGTTAGCTATAATAACACTTTAGCTTTGTGTGCTCCATCTACGAAACTATGGAACCGGTTTTAACTTAACTTTGTATACTATATTTATGACGTTCGTCGAATGCACTTATATATAACCTTTTGGTATATCTGTTAAAGAAAACCATCACATGAACGAAATGGTGAATCCATGACACATCTCGATAGCCAATCAACCGATTCGAAACTTACCTTTTTATAATGGCAGTAATGTAAATTATTAAGGTTAAAATGATATATCATTTAAACAATGAACGAAGATTAACAAAATTTTGTACACAAACGGTATTTATTATAAATATTAACTACTTGTACAAAGATCCTCTTTTGTCAGCCTTTTTACAATATAGGTGGCAGATTATAAAATTTAATATTATGGCAATTCGTATGTAACAATTCAATTAATATCCACTGAATTTTGTTCACCGGTAGTGCTACTGAAGGCTGTACAAAGTTGTATTTGATTACAGTGGGATAAAACATTGATTTTTAAAATGGCGGGCATATAAGTATATTGATAAGTTTCTGATGCATATTAAACAATTTTATCAAATGCAACCAACATTTTAATACTTACAGTATTTATTATAATCACAGTATACAGAACATTTTTAAACAATTATTTAATATAACAGAAATTAAGAAAAATGAGGTTTAATGCAATATTTTAGGAACCAATTTAACTGTCCCCCACCCCCAAGTTCTTTACAAAATTAGTGCTGCGGTGTCTTAGACACTTATAATAAAAATAATGGCAGTATAAATATTTTAGGTTAGTGAACCCTATAATTCAAATAATTAGACCAGTTACAACAGATTTCGATGTTCCGAATCCTACCTCTGTAATGCAGTAGATTTCACACTAGCTTGTGTTTCGTGGTTTTCTGTTTTCTTGTCTCGGGTAATGAACGCAAGCGTTTGTAATTGTCTCACTACTGTTGCATATGTTTCTGGTTTAATATTTAATATTATTGATATCAGAGAGACGTCAAGGCCTACCTGCCAACTAAGCGTTTAATAACTTCATAAATAATTATTTCTACACATGTAGGGGAAAGTAGGCTCATTAATTATCAGTAAATGCTTGTTGAAACTTGCACACAGAGAAATGTAAAATTATTTTACACTTGTTGCAGTAAATTTTCAGTTCGTTTTAATAAGAGTGTACGTTTCCATTTCATTGCTTATAAATTAAGATATTATGTAGTGTGCTTTTAATAATACAAATGTAAACTACTCCGAAAAAAAACACGCAAAAATTGTATATTTGTTTTCTGAATTTTATAAATTTTGCAGAGAGTGCTGCCCCATTGCATTTTTTTTAAAATTCGTTTTAGGTTATAATTTTGTTATGTATTATAATTATTAAAAATATTAAAGGCAATGTTACAGAATATGTAGAGAGATAATAAACAAACATTTCTAATTCCACAAACGCACAAATGTTTTGCTACGTGTTACTGTGTCATGTATTTATTACTGCCTGAGTCAATTTTACGTACTAAATTTTGTGTAATGTGTTAAATTTACTTAAACAGAATATTCTTAACACAATATTCTGTTTGAAATGTCCGTAATTCACTCAACAATTAAAATGCATAATCATTTTTGGGCTAAAAATATTGTTATGTTCAAGTTATAGTAATTATTTTAACCTTAACTTTAAATATACTCCATGCAGAACGATTGCCTTTCTGTTTCTTCTAGAAGTACAAATACTTGTTTCTTTTAAACCGAACGCCAAAATCAAGAAAAAGTTTGTTTCAACGATCACAGTTAGTATGTACATGCAGAAGCCACGCTGTGTTTAAAAATGCTATGTAATAAATATTTGAAATTAATTAATTTTATCTTCAAACTGATTTCTTTTATGTAGAATGTATATAAAACTAAACAGTTCAGTTCATATTTACAATGCTCCTGGTGCTTTCGAGCGAAAATAGAACATTTTTAATCGATCTGCAAGTCTGTGTAAAAGGTAGTCGGTAGTTAATGCGATGGAATGTCAATGCCGCTACGTATATGGAAAGTTTTCGCTGAATGCTCGTATTGCGCTGTTGATGTAGCGGCTTCCCGTTCCGACGGAAACACGCAAGGCACGCGCGTGTTCACAGCAGAATTTGTTCCAAACGATTATTGGATTGCTTTATGCGCGAGAGACTCTCCAATATTACGCGAAAGTTACACGGTGGTGGCGGTACCTGCTGATAAATTTACAAGCTCTGTGTGTTTACACTCTCTAGTTATCGTATTTAATAACTGTTTTAGCGTGAAATAGTTTGCTCTTTGTGAAATACGAAATATTCTGCTTTCAAGAAAATGTAGCATAGCAAAATATTTTACAAAATGTTTTTATTGCTGCGACATAGAAAAGAGAATATAGGTCTCTTATTTAAATTCCCAGTACTGTGTCGAAATTTTGTATTAACAGCGTACTAAATCAGCACGCATTTCTATAGGGAAAAATGTTTATATTATAATCACTCTAGTTTCAGTAAGTTGAATCACTGTCCACATATTCCCCCCTTCCCCCTCTTACTTTTACGGCGCAGACAAGAAAAAGTATTAATTTATCGCGTAAACCATATTGTGGGACTTAGTATGAAATATGTCAACTTTAAAAATACGTCTTCAAACACAAATTGTTTTAATTAATTTACTTAATTTGTTACAAATGACAAACTGTAATTTATTAATCAATAATTTTCTTTTAGAACACAAATGTTTCCATTTGAAAACATGTTTGAACATTTATTTCTTCTGGTGTAATAATGTTTTACGTAAGTTTCATGGAGATAATTACTTAACAAAATAAAAATATATGTTGTCGTAAACTTACGTCACGTTATTAGAAATATAACAAAAATGGGCGCAAAAAATCAGCTACCCCGTATTTAACACATTAAATATAACACGCGAACAAAACAGTCGATTAAAAGTTATTACGCGTGTAGTTATTGGCAGGCAGAGAAATTATATTATACGCTTTTGTTTTATTTCAGGTCTTGGCTTTTTTTGAACAAGGTCATTAAAATCATCGGAAAGTACAAAGCCAATGTTCCTGAAATCTTCCGTAAACTAAAGACTAATTGTGGCGGCTTGTTCATTCAAGTAATCTTTCAGATGTGCCAAGAGATTCAGAAGTAATTGATTTTTTTTTTTCATAAGACATTGTTTATACATTTTCTGATACATAGCAGTAAATATAACGTGTCGTTACAAGAACAGTTTATTAAGAATGCTTCAGCAACTTTGCTTCTAGTATTAGTCATCATATTCACAAACAAAGTAATTCAAATCATACAGGTCATACCGAGTATACTGAACATACCAACAAATAACTATACAGACCATACCAACTACAGGATTTTACCAATTATACTGGAATACCAAACATACTGACCATCTACCGACAATAAAAGAAACCTAATATGAACACATTTTAGTCATTAAAATTTTTTAAATATTGGATCTGCATTCACTATGATAAATTGCTCGCTAATTTTAATGAAGATTTTGTAGCCGGGTGACCATAGAATGTGATGTTTTTTGTTATTCAAGAAATAAAGCGAAGTACAAGAAACAAAAACATCTTGGTTACATAAACATAAATTTATTTTGGCATATTTTCTGTGATAACTTTGCAAACTATTCTGCATGTAGTTAATGAGTTAATACCCATTTGATTCATCAGATAACACAAAATACATCTCTCAATGGAGAAGAGTGACAAATATTTCCGATATTTCATATCGCTTTAGTACACTACATTACCGCATGGAATGCAGTTATTACACAGTACTGCAACAAAGAGCTTATTTTAAGCAGACGCGTAATTTCCTATGAGAGACTAATAAAATCAGCAGAGAAACATAAGAATTATTAAGAAACCTTGTTGACACTTGTAAGGGTCATTTAAATGCGATTTAAATGTAGCAGATATTTATAATAGTTCTAAGGAAACGATGATTGTTCACTTAGTTGTTGATGAACTGGATCCCATATCAAAACAGGGATGGGAAATAATTTTAAAACCTATCCATTGCTTAAATCTGATGAACAATTTTATATTTTTCAGACAAACTATGTCAATTATTAGACGCAATTAAGGCGAGTGATAGTAGAGGGACTCCATGACATACGGTATTCATGTCGAAGGTGGTGTCAGAAAATAATTGTTATGCCTACATAACTACTACTTATTTATGTATACTTTGTGACAAAGCTCATGCATTATATAAAATTAAATTATTCAGAGAAGATAGTGTAAAGAAACGACAGCTCCTGGCTCGCAAATATCATCTATGTTATAAATGTTCGCGGCAAGGCCACGCGTTTTATCAATATCACAGTAGATATTTTAGAAATTGTAACCGAAATCACAACACACTTCTTCACTGCTACCTTTTAAATAACTCAGGCAATCAAGATCATTTGGTACCGAGTAAAACAGATGACACATATTTAGAGATCACAGTCAAACCTACTAGCACAAATGAATAAGCTAAATGTTACTGTAAACTTAAGGAATGCCTACCAAAACAGGTAATTTTGACAGCTTATATTGTTCATTTGGGTTAACACCAATATTCAGTTACAACCATGCAGAACCTTTCTAGACTTAGCTTTATACTCTCATTTTGTTTCGTAGTGATGTATTCAGCGACTAAGGCGAACGAAGTTTCGTAATCTTGTTTTTTATCACTGGTATTATTAGAGCAGCTGCAGAAGCTTTACTCTATAAGAAAAGATTTGTTAGGTTAGTGGTTTCGATAACAATTTGGTTGATGCTTCCCAAGACGAAATATTGTTGCTGATAAAAACGAATTGTGGTGTACGGTAACATGTAGATTGATAAATACTAAAGCTATTTATTGCTCACTGACTTATTCGTTTAATGAAAATCCTTTATTGGCTGCCACTAATTATTGGCAGTAGTACCATTCGAATCGTCTAGAGTAAAACTTTTTGCGTCCCACTACAAAGTACATCCTTTAATAGTTAGCGCATGAGCACTGGCGTGATTGTCAAACTCTGTCTGGCCATGACGCCATATTTGTCCTTATTTGTCTACTTCCGTCAGGTCACGTACTTATTAATTATTATGATCATCTTAAATAACGAGTAAGTAAATGTTACACATAAACGATTTTAAGAAAATAAAAATTAAGGACCTGAATGTCTTGGCGTTTCTGTCACTTATAACATTTGTGTTAAGTGCATTGTCGAGTCAAAGATTTGCACACAAAACGAGGTGGTGAACTGGTGAAACACGGAACTCGCAATCGATTGTGGTTCGAATCCAGGTCTGATAATCGTGTTTTTTTAACTTTGAATACTTTCAAACAATACGTATTTGAAAAAGCTCGCAATCCGCAACATTTATGTGAGTCCCACTTATCAGTATAACTTCAAGTATCGTAACATTTTTACTGCGACTAACGAACAGATTGTTGCCTACAAGCTAAATAATTTTATTGAAAACCATAAAATTACTTTTGTGGTTTCCACTAAATACGGAATAAAATAACAGAACAATTTTGTTGGTTCTACAAAATGCTTAGCGATTTATTCATTGACGAAAGTATTTTGAGGCCACAAATAAATTTTATTTTGTTGCACAGAGCATTGACGTTACTTCAAAGTTCAATGTTAATAACTTTCGCACTCAAATTACATGCTGAATCCTTCCTTAAATGTTTGGCTGCTTATTAAACGTTCAATTAATATTCAGCCCTGGATATTCCCGCTCATGTATAATTGGCTTCATATCGATGGCCCATGCTCAATTGGTCTCATCATTGGAGCAGTATTTTTTGAATATTTTTTTTGTGTGACGGAAGAATAATAACACCAAGGTTTCCAGTCATTCAAGAACAGTCTTGAAATGGATATTTATGACATCATTCAATGCCGTCAGTTTGACGTACAATTATAAGTAGTATGTCCATATTTGTTTCTTATTCCAGTGGCTTAATAATGCAGCTAAAGTGGTTCTGGCACATTCAGAAGCTTACCGAGCGTGTGCTAACGGCTGAAGATAGGAAATGTGAAGAAAAAAATGCAAGAAACCACAAGACGGGTCCACGAGGGACGCTTCACTGTGCGATTACATTTTCCTAACCCTGCAGACCATCTAGAAAATTCTTTGGAATGTGCCAAAACGTTTTTATCATATGTTAAAAGGCTATGAACTGAACTTACATTGCAACAATATTACGCTGCACATATGAAGGAGTGCAAAGACGTGGGATATACGTTGTTAGTATCTGAAACATCAAAGGATAAAATTACTGGAGGAATATATTTCTTGCCACACCAAGCAGTCGTCAAAAAAACTGGCTAAACCACAATGACACATGCAGTATTTCATGAATCTGCCAAGACGAGCAATGATATTTCCTTAAATCTGATCTGCAATACATGTAGCAAGGTCTGTATTTAAATATAACATTATTTCTTACTCTCCCGGTTGCATTCACTTCTGAAATTTAAAAAAATACTTTGAATTTCATATTGGTTGCAGGGACACAGATATGCTGAAATTAATATGGACAGAATCCCTATAACACAAATGTATCATCTCACTGTAAACCCCAGTGGCATGAGTTCCTTTCTTGGCTACATGTTACATTAAACAACTGTACTTTGATGAAGAACTAGAATGTTCAGTTGCTGCTCAGATACTTCAGAATGATTTGTGTGCAGACAATTTAATTAGAAGCTCCCAAATTCTTGAAAAGGGCATTGAAATTACAAGAAGAACCAATCAGTTTCATGAAAAAGGTATGTTTTAAATTATTCAAGTGGTCATCAAACTACCCAGAATTCGTTGTTCAAGATTGGAATTATGTTTCTGGCAAAAACAATCCAGGCTATATTCTATCCTGGAGAGAGAATGCATGTACTCTCAGAAAATGTACACCTATTTGGTGGCATTGTTTTACATAACTCTTCGAGTCACCAAACTCCTCTACACAAAAATACACACAGAACCACTAATGAACTGCTGGAGAAGAGATAACCAGTTTTAAATCTTTGGTTACCAGGTCAGTAGTTGTGAAAACATTTATTTCTTCTCACATGCACGATGAACACTAGCCCGAGCCTTGAGATTCGCCTCCAATTCCAGATCATCCTTTTAGTTTGCGTCATTCACCTGCCTTACCTTTTAATGTACTTTGCTAGCAAATTGTTATTGCCAAGTCCCGTCGTTTTTCCTAGCTTTTGTTTGTTTACTTTCCATTGTTATTATCAGGAAAGTCACTTAATTGTGAATTATTTAAGCTAAAATCTTAAAATATGTTATTTTATATGGCTTTGTTGCTGGTTTTTGTTCTTTAGAATTACATTTTAAATCGTGTCTCTATAATACACAATTCAAGTGTTTTATTTTGGCCATGATAGATGACACTTAAGCAGTTGTTTCTATCTTTATAATGGGTTAAAATTTCTTCTTTTATCATATTCACTTAACAATTCTTAAGGTGAAAATTTATTTCTACATTTCATACCTGTAATTTTAATAAGGTATAAAAAAAGGTAACGCACATTCATTAAAATTTTTTAACAATTATTGTATTTGGGACCACAGAAGGTCAGTTTAATTACATCGTTTCCGCCATGTTGTCGCAATTGTCCAGTCGCACGACTATCTTTTGTGATGACTAAGCCTTCTTTCTTTTAGCAACAGTGTACCATGATGTGATATCTAAACTTTTGTTAATAAACGCTCACCCGGCTAAATATGTCGTAGTACCTCGNTGTTCAGTTGCTGCTCAGATACTTCAGAATGATTTGTGTGCAGACAATTTAATTAGAAGCTCCCAAATTCTTGAAAGGGCATTGAAAGTACAAGAAGAACCAATCAGTTTCATGAAAAAGGTATGTTTTAAGTTATTCAAGTGGTCATCAAACTACCCAGAATTCGTTGTTCAAGATTGGAAATATGTTACTGGCAAAAACAATCCCGGCTATATTCTATCCCGGAGAGAGAATGCATGTACTCTCAGAAAATGTACACCTATTTGGTGGGATGGTTTGACATAACTCTTCGATTCACCAAACTCCAGTTGATTCAACTATTGAAAAAATTTATTTCTTGTCACATGCACGATGAACACTAGCCCGAGCCTTGAGATTCGCCTCCAATTCCAGATCATCCTTTTAGTTGGCGTCATTCACCTGCCTTACCTTTTAATGTACTTTGCTAGTAAATTGTTATTGCCAAGTCCCGTCGTTTTTCCTATCTTTTGTTTGTTTACTTTCCATTGTTATTGTCAGGAAAGTCACTTAATTGTGAATTATTTAAGCTTAAATCATAAAATATGTTATTTTATATGGCTTTGTTGCTGGTTTTTGTTCTTTGGAATTACATTTTAAATCGTGTCTCTATAATACACTATTCAAGTGTTTTCTTTTGGCCATGATAGATGACACTTAAGCAGTTGTTTCTATCTTTATAATGGGTTAAAATTTCTTCTTTTATCATATTCACTTAACAATTCTTAAGGTGAAAATTTATTTATACATTTCATAACTGTAATTTTAATAAGGTATAAAAAAAGGTAACGCACATTCATTAAAAATGTTTAACGATTATTGTATTTGGGACCACAGAATGTCAGTTTAATTATATCGTTTCCGCCATGTGGTCGCAATTGTCCAGTCGCACGACTATCTTTTGTGATGAGTAAGCCATCTTTCTTTTAGAAACAGTGTACCATGATGTGATATCTAAACTTTTGTTAATAAACGCTCACCCGGCTAAATATGTCGTAGTACCTCGCATATCCGCCTTGTTTATTGTGTTTTGATGTTTCATTCTCTTACATTATTCTTTGTGCAGTGTGTGGGCAGTCGGGTCTCCTGTGCATGTGCCTTAAAGGTTAAACAGGAGTAAATTCCAGAGCAACATACGGTGTGCACAGCGCCCAGCACTAGGCTTTTTTTTATTCAACAACGAAGCCCCATCAGACATTTTAGCCACTTCACTCGTTAAAGTAATCCAAGCTGTGCACATCGGCCAGATACCATCAAAGTCTGAAAACAGACTCTCGCGAATCGCATGTTAATTTTCACAGATTTTTTTTTAATTTTAATGGATTATTTTAATATTTAATGCTATCTTCAACACAGCCCGCCATATTGCTTCTAGATATGTTTTGGTGATATCCAGCCCAGCGTCATGGCAACGGTGTTTCGCCGTGGCTGTTGATCTGCTAGTTGCACTTCTGCTTTCAGGAAAGCTTGCGTTTTCCTTAACCTTTCTCTAGCGTGCTGATTCTCCTAAATTAAGTGATTCGGAAAACCAAAATAGATAAGGGAAACTTTTCGCCTAACGTTTCCGTTTGAAAAGAAATATAATTTAATTTATATTAAAATTAAAATAAAAACTTTTGAATTTAAAAAATTGTGCTTTTCAGAAATGTAAACTTGTGTTGTGGAATCTTCTGTTGGTTATAAGCATAACTTTACTTATTTAATAATTAATATTTCGCCTGCACTATAACAAAATTTCTCAATTACAAAATTCTATAGTTATCAACACTCGAGGTTATCATGATTATTGTTAAGTACAGTATTAATTATTTATATACCATCCCGAAATTGATATGAAATTTTCACTTGCACTATTAATTTAATTATATGCACATTGGTACGAAAACTATGTATATTCTTCCATTGTTGATGTTCAAAATGTATGTGATTCACTTGTTAATGTATATAGCCACGCGCAAACAACCAAAAACAAAGGAAAGGTGTGACAGAAGTAATCGTATTTTGGGCGTTTTAATTTGCTAACTTTTTAAATTTTGTTAAGTGAAAACAACTTTTGGGGCCAGGAAATTTGTGTTTCACTTTTTAAAAGCGTTACATTACTAGCGGAATTTGGTTGGCGTTTTTACTTTTGACCATTTTCTTGGAAAAAGTATGAGATCTCTTTATTTGTTTGCACGTTTCTGGGCATATAGTTTGCGTCGCAGCTCTGCGACCAGAAGGCAGTTCAGATGTGAGAATAACATGAAAGTTGTTTAGAAAAATATATTTTTAGGCGCTCTATATTGTCACTAGAATTGCTCAACATTAAGCGTCAGATAAATAATAGTTTCAATTTTAAACTTCTTACGTGATGAACCATAAAATTTAAACCCGAAATATTATTATATTCGTTTATTTATCATGATACATTATGGTGGTTGTCATACTACAAGGATTTTCACTACAATACAGTCAAATGCATTAAGTGATGATGCCAGGAAAACACAATCTGGCATAACTAGTCAAGGAAGAACACATTCTACCACCGACGTGTAAGTTAGCTACTGCAGCGAAGGTTAACCTAGGGCCTGATGGACTTAACCATAGTAGCTACACTCAGAACAAGCAAAGACAATTGGCTCGACCAGTGAATAAAGCTTCGAGTGTACTTTGAGTGTCAGACAATTGACTGTTTAGTGCTCGTTGTGAAAAATGTGTTTCCTTTTATAGCATATTACAATATTATTTATTTGGTTTTTGTTGAATATTCTATTTGAAGTGGGCTGTATGTTCAGATCACTGTTTTTAATGCCTTGAATTTTATACTCATTACTATATCAAATACTACGATTTTGCGATATTGTATGAAATTGTGTTAATTAAATCAGTTCATGAAATTTTCGAGATTAGATTATGTAATTGCAAACTATTATTGTAGTCCTCCAAAAATAAAAAAACAATAGTGTTCCGTAAATACAAGCAAAATAACTCGCTGCAGCTGCATTAGAAATATTTCATATTATAGGTGGGTGGATAGCATGTGTTATGCTTATTGCTTCGCGACAAGGAGACATGTCGCTGGTCTTCGCCGGTTCGACACCGATCAGAATACTTGACATCATTGTTAGTGGACCAACAACGAGACCCGTAAAAATAAAATAACTCGAAGAGGAATATTATTAAGAAGTCTGAGAAAATTACAATAAGGAGGATGGATACGATGGAGGCGCCTGACATTTGTAGAGACCTCTCGAAATAACTTGCGATAATAAACAATCGTGAGTTTAAGGACGATCAAACAGATATTGTGGTTTCCTGTGATCCTTGCAATGTCTTTTGTAGACTTGGTTTTTTTTGATCTCTTTGCAAATGTGCGGAGACAACTTGCATGTAGATATCTCTTCAAAAACCAAAGAATTTAAGACCGGTTTTTTCTAATGACTTAATAAGCCATTTCTCGTTGGCTGCCTACAACGTTGATTACAATTTCACCATTGATAATGTGTCTAAATACCTTTTTAATTAAGGAAATTGCACGTTTTTTAACTAATTTGCTTGCCATGCTCCGAGACCCATCCTAAGAAATTTTGATTAATATTCGGCAATCAAGTTGGATTGAATTCAGATTTCATTATACGAACGTTTTGAAAACTGAAATGTTTTTTTAGTAAGTTGCTGGTGTTGTCAGTAGATAGTGTGATCGTTATTCTAAAAAGTTATGTATGTCTCTATAGTTATCAACATAAGCAAAGACGCCTTTTCGCGTTACGAGAAGTAATTTGCCGGCACTGGAGAGTTTTGAGCTGTTGATAAATTTTGCAGACAGTAAAAACTCGGCCAGGGATGCCAGACTGCGAGTCATGAACCGGAAAGTATTTACGAACTGGATGGAAAAACGGTAGCTCCGCTCTTTTAAAAATGTGATAATTTTTCGCTGACGTGTGGAATGATGAAAATAGCATTTCCATCATACCCCAGCTGCCTGACGACAAAATTCTCATCGTACTTCAGGTTGTGGAAAAAGATGACGAGTATCTTCGGGTGGCAGCGCAGCAAAGTGCAGCTGGTGCAAACAGGCCCGATATACTGCCCGGTGAAGTGGTGGTGGTCCCGCAACTTATAGTTGTCATGCGTGAATGGAGCAGCACAGTAGCAGGAGCTTGTCGCGCTAGCATAGCCGGTCTTTTCTGCGGGGTGAGTAGCTCCATCAGCTTCGATGAGGCGTAAATATATTTTACTTTGTTGCCGATATCTACAATTGCCTCCATGGAATCTTTATCTGCATCTTCTCCCGTGTATATAATGGGGACCTTGCTCAGTGTAGATATTCGTGTCGCTGGATTGGTCGAAGGGTTGGAATTGATTCAATTATTGGGATTGATCTTAGGATCGGGATTGATCGAAGGATTTTGATTGATCCAAGAATTGGGATTTATAAAAGTATTGGGATTGATCGAAGGATTGGGATTTATCCAAGGATTGGGACTGTGGAGCAGATTATTGAGCTGATTTGGAGTATATGAAGCATTTGGAGCGACTGTGGAGCGGATTGCGACTGATTGGTGTGAATTTGTGTGTGAATTGGTATGGATTGGTCTGTGGGTTGGGTTTGATCGAAGGAATGGGATTGATCCAACGATTGGGATTTATCCAAGGACTGGGATTGTGGAGCAGATTATAGAGCATGTAGAGCGATTGTGGAGCGGATTGAGAAGGATTGGTGTGGATTGGTGTATGGATTTGTGTGGATTGGTGTGTGGATTGGTGGCGATTGATGTGTAGATGTGTGCGAATTGTAGTGGATTGCTGTGGATTGGTGTGTGGATTGTAGTGGATTACTATGGATTGCTGTGGATTGGTGTGTGGATTGTAGTGGATTACTGTGGATTGTTGTTTGGATTGGTGTGTATTGGTGTGGAGATTGGAGTGTGGATTGACGTGCTAATTGTGGTGATGATTGATGGAATGATTGGGAGATTGATAGAAATATTAATGAAAAATAGTTTTAAATTATTTATTTAATTTTTGAATTATTATTTTGGATTTTTTGGTTTTTGTACAAGTTTTTAGATTTTTTTTTTGGTGTAAGGTTATCGAATGTTATGGGCATGAGGTCAAGGTCACAGATGTGAGGTAAAAGTAAAGATCATCCAAATATAACATGTTGGTCGGTGTCATCAGTGCCAGTTAGGTGTTGAAAATGTAAACAAATGATAAACGAAAATACCAATATGGTGGGTGGAGTGCATTCGTCAGAAAAACCAAAGGTGAGTGGCTTGGGGAGGGTAATATAAATACAATGTGATTGATTGGAGAGTAGTCAGTCATCTGCTGGAAATGGTGACGTGGGGAACCTCCAGAAATGTAAGTTTTTCAAAATAATTGGAAAAAATAACGTATAATAATACGTTCAATATTTTTTTAAAAATTATTTAATTTTTTTTTTTACGATTTTTTACGAATTTTCTAGTAGTCACAGGTCACTGGGTTAAAGGTCAAAGAACAAGGTCACCTGTATCAAATATGGCAGAGTAGTCAGTAACGTAATATGCTCGCTGACTTTCATGAATTTTTTCAAGGTCTCCAAATTTTTTCAAGTTTTTTTTCAAGGTCACCCAAGGTAACGGTTATAAGGTCAAGGTCATGGACCATGGTCACCTGGGTCCAACATAGTAGTTGTATAGCGTCATAACATGGTGGCTTGTAGGTTCCCATCTTTCGTCCCCACTAAGCTCAAATAATAAAAAGTTTTATTGTGTAATTTATAATTTAGAAATTGTTTTAAAAATAATATTATATGTATTTGGGATATTTTTTAATAGTTTAGGATTTTTTGGGAATTTCTACATTCAGGGTAATTCAAGGTCATGGCGTTAAAGTTAGATGTCAATGTCATCGACATCCAATAAGGCGGACAATATGGCTGACAGAACCAAGATGAATGATGGTTTGGTCTGACTCAGGACTCTGGACCCCTTGTATAGATTTGTCATACCCTTTTCCACTAAATCTAATATGGTGCCACTGCTCTGCCCTCGAAAACGGTCCCCTCAAATCCTTTTGATGGATCGAAAATTGCCTTTAAGGGGATCGTTTTGCAGCTGAGGGGATCGGTGCTGTTTTTAGGGAAAATGGCAAATTTTGAGGGTAAATAATTGATTTTAAGGGAAAAAGGGAAACTTTTAATTAAAAATGGCTTCCGGGGGACCGGAATGATAGATCATGAATAGCTCCAGTCTCCGATCCCAGATATTATTGCCTCAGACTGGTTTATTTCCTTCTACAAATGATGTTATGGAGGAACTGTAATGTTGACAAAAACTGTATATATTAGAGTAGGAAAGTGGAAATGTTTTCGAAAACTGTGTTAAAGTATATAAATTGCCATTTTTGCAAATATCTGCAGGGTGCATCTACCAGGAATCGAACCTACCTCTTTGGCGAGGGGGGGGGGGAGAAGCAGTGATTTTATCCGGCCTCCTGTTAGGCGCAATGCTATGTGATGAAAGGCGTGCACCGCGATCTATGATCTATGTGAGTTTACTTGACTTAAAAATGTACAAGTATGGTAAAATATTTCTGTTGAGAGTATATGACATGTTTTGTAGCTGAGAGAGAGGGGTTTTTACAGCTGAGTGAGCGTCCAGAGATGGCCTGTTCCCTGCTGGAAAACGGACCTGGCTCTGGATATGAATATTTTGTTTGTTGGTAAGCTGGCCAGCCCAATAACATAATCTGGTTGTCCAGCAGCCAATGACGCCTCTGAAAATAAATTCCGTATTATCTCAACCAAAGGACATACCTTTGTGTAACTGATACACCCTTAAAATATCATAGAACAACCTCTAATGAGAACCACACTTTGCACCTGGTCCTGACTGCAGGATTCCGGAAGCCTACTGTGAGTACCAATGCCTAACAAATTTCCCAATCAGGAAAATTGAAAATGAGGTTATCAGATGGTGCACTTCCATTCTGCTGACTGCAACTGAGCAGCTTTATGAGAAGCAAGCAAAGACTTCTCGCACGCTGCCATGCTGTGTTATTGTTCATGACATGGATTTCTCTTCAAGTGTTCGTTCATAACTTGGTTGCGAAAAGTGCATATCGGGTTTTAGTAGTAATGTTTTGTTTGGAAGCACAGTGATTTCATTTACAAGCTTTAAAGAACACTTCCAATTACTGCCTGTCTGTGTTATCTTTTGGCCATAATTTTGACAAGAATTTACCACTAAGTTGTGATTTTTGACACTGCTTGTAGACTAAAATGATTGCAGAGTTTGTCAAAAATGTTTGCAAGTTGTATGTTTCACACTCTA
This sequence comes from Clitarchus hookeri, assembly GCA_002778355.1. Classification (NCBI taxonomy): domain Eukaryota; kingdom Metazoa; phylum Arthropoda; class Insecta; order Phasmatodea; family Phasmatidae; genus Clitarchus; species Clitarchus hookeri. The sequence goes on along the minus strand of NQII01006252.1, from coordinate 109,649 downwards.
TTGAAGTTTTCAAAATGTTTTTGCAATGTTTAATTTCATTGTATCTAATTTATTTACGTGTTTTTTTTGTATGCATAACTTGGAACTAAATACATTTAACAGGAAATAATATAAACAAAAATGTAGTGTTTGTTGACAAAATGAAAGATTTTAAATGATATTATTTAGTTACACTTAAAGGTAGTGGTCAGCATGTGGTTCATTATATTGTTTGTAGGTTAGAGTTTTATCATTAGTATAATCATATGGAACTTTATAAATGAAATTTTTTTCTGTGTTAGTAGATAAGCCAGCATCAATCTGCACTAGAGTTTGCAAAAAACAAATAAAAAAGCCCAATAAATGTTTTTCTTCGGTATTTAATACTTTATACAGATACACAGCCGAATTTAAAAAACNCAAATAAAAAAGCCCAATAAATGTTTTTCTTCGGTATTTAATACTTTATACAGATACACAGCCGAATTTAAAAAACGTTTTAACAGCAGCTTTACAATAACTAATAATCTACAAGCACCAACCTGTTTATCTTGGAGCAAGCTACTAAAATGGTGTGGGCCGAGTGCACTGCACATTATAACTGCTCTAATGAAGTTGGGGGCTGTGGTGGCTGAGCAATTAGAGTGCTCGCCTCCTATCATCGCAAACCGGGTTCAATCCCTGGCCAAGCCATTACTGAATTTTCGCAAGTGGGAATCGTTCCAGACGATGCCGCTTGCATCGGGTTTCCTCATAGAGCACCCATTTCCCCTAACCATGCATTCCGGCTCTGCTCCATTCTAACCTTTCACCCTCATTGGTTCTTAAGACCTCGTAGTCAAGAGCCTCACAAATCTCGCTACTCTTATACTATTCCAATTAATTTATCATTGGTGCAGTGTTTACATCGGTTGTATTGAGGTAATAACGTATATAGAGTTCCATATAATGATGGGGAGTTACGTTTGTAATATTATAGAAAATTAACTGAATGATTTTATTTTTAATATTGTGAACTCTAAAATATGGGACACAATGCCATCCCGGAGAGTTTTCCCATGACTATGGGAAGGAAGGATTAGCCAAAATGCAAAGCAAGTTGAATTTTATCAAACATCTAGAGTCTCTCATCTGCACCTATTTACCCATATATAACCATAAACAGAATAAAAATGACAGCGTATTTTACATTGGCAAAACACAAGACAAATATCTAATTTTAACACGTTAATTAAGCTGGTTTAATAATATTATTATCAGGAATCACATATTTTAATTACTGATTAACGTAGCCCAAGATGATGGGACACTAAAGATGGGCGTGAAGGAAGTGGTAATGGTCACACAGTGCAGTGTCAGTTATATGGGTAATTGTGAATAAATAAAATAGGCCTCTGTATTTTGTTGACACTTCTAAAAATATTGGTGTAAAATGTTTAGGGCCACCTATATTTGATACAAGAAGATATGCAGAGCTATAAGTAACACTTCTGTATTGGAAAGTTCCATATTATCATTCAGGTAGGCTACAAACTGAATTTAAGTATCACCAAAGACATATTGATCTCAGTTTTTTTTGTTACTTCGAATGTAATTTATTGACAGTGAAAAAAAATAAGCCAAAATGTTTCAGAGTGGTTGGTAAATGTAATAGTTCTTACTTTTGAGTGCAATATTTTAGGAATGTATCACACATATGACAAAAATTCTAATATAGTAGTGCCACGTTTGAAGAATTACTGGAAAATTCACAATACAATGAGGCATTAGTTAAGCCAATTATTACATTAGTACTCTTTGCTTCGCTATCTGAAACATGCATTGGGAGTAAATGAGAAAAATTTATTTTTGAGAAACCATTAGTGCGTTCAAAATATTTCTAACAGTTATTGTATAAAATCATGTAGATAAGATAGAATTGTATGTTACCATACTTGCCACTGTAGAGTTCTTTGTATGTTCACAGATCCAACCAATATTTTATTTCTTAATTTCCCATGTTTCGTAACAAATTTTTAAGTCCAGCTGCCAAAAAATTTAATTAAATAGCAGTGATTATTATATGAATTAATTCTCAAAAACAACTCAGTCAAAATATTCAAAATCTGCTCAGTTTGCAATCAATATTGTGTTCATACTTTATATATAGTAACTAAAATAACAATATTTTTTAATATTCTTTGATAACATAGGTATAGAACAAAATTAAATATTTAATAGCATTATTTTATACTTCTAAGGCGTTATGCTCTCGTTTGCAGAGTATTGTTTTTGCTTATTACTTGCTGCGAGATGTATGTTCTAAGGGTGGCAATGATTACTATGAAGAATAATAATATAAAAAGATTTTAACTAAAAATAAAATCAGGATAACAATATTTATGGGTAAATAAACCATATTAAGGGCTACAGAAAATCGTACTTTAGAGACATTTAAAGCAATAATGACACAGCATGTGGACATACTGAATCATCAATTTCCAGGCAGATAATTGGTGAACCCCATTGTGAGCATANAATAATGACACAGCATGTGGACATACTGAATCATCAATTTCCAGGCAGATAATTGGTGAACCCCATTGTGAGCATACTCTTTATTGTCATGTTTACGCAAGCAACTTGCTGGTGCTGTCAGAATATATTTTGGGAGATAATTATTCTCATATTTGAAAATTTTACTAAACGTGTAATTTCAGTACATCTATTTGACTTAAATGTGTCGCCAAATGCCGTAAATATACTTACATTAACAAAGTTTAAGTATTTTAGTTTCGGGAAATTAGTGAAATGTTGCATTTACTGATTGATTCTGCAATCAAACTACTTTGTATCAGAGGCAGGCAAACATGATTTTAGTGACGTATTCATCCAATAATGGCCATAGAACCACTCATGTTCGCATGTTGTGATTTGGAATTATAATCTTGGGTTTTGAAAAGTAAGGTGGTGTATTTTGAAATGTGTGTGGCGTTAAAGATACTCCCAATGTCCGTTTAACCATTTGTTTGTAGTGTAAAAATCAGTTTATTATATTGGAAATCCAACACATTTCTTTTATTAAATCTCTTTGAAGATAGTGATTTGTGCTCTCCAAGACAACTCAAGTTACACCCATGCCTGTAACTGTGGTGTAATAGGTGGGAGGGCAGAATAGAAGGAAGCCTTCAACATTAATTTAAAATAGGTAGTCGAGCCTAAAATAGTGCAAATTGCCTTCTTCTAACCACTAATTGAATGTACTACATAAATATATAGTCAACAGCATTCCAGAGTAAACAGAACCCCATAAATATTTTGCAAGTTTTGTACATATCCTAAAATAAAAAGGATTATATTTTACAATAAATCAAGCAAATGTTCATACCACTTAAAGCGTACATACTAGATGCAGGACTAAATGTTTGCACTAATTATGTTTGAAATATTTTTTTGTGGCGCACTTGGTGATGATGAAAGGTTTTAAGGTTATTAAAATGTACACCTACTGCGCAGTCCTCCAAACCCACTGTCTAATAAAATTGTTGATATATGTACAGCAAGCTCTCTAAATTATTTTACAAACATATTACTGGAACTGATAACGCAAATGCATATTTCTGCACATCTATACGTTATGTGCAATAACTGGTTATGGGCCCTATGTAGTTTGTAAAACATTAATATATATACTTTAAATGTTAGTTTCACTAGTTGCAAAATATTAAAAATTTATCACTATTACCTGAAACACGCATTTTGATGTACTGCAAAATTGATTTTGGGTAAGTTTAATTTAAGATATGAGCACCTACACATGATATTTAGATATGAAAAATATTTATTATTACTAATGAACACCAAATCAAGATTATGTGTTCTAGAAGTAACACCTCTGAACAACGTCAACTTCTAGACCTAAATCCTTTCAGTAAATTCATTTTTAGTTAAGTTTTCATATGGATATGCATCAAATTTCAGCAAACATTTTAGTGCCCTAAATGCACCAATATATATCCTCACGTGTCTGTAGAAGTTAGGATTTTGAATTACCAACATGTTCTCTTAAATCAATTAATAATATAATATTTTGATTTCCAGACCTTTCTGAGGCAAAGTTAGTTACTATTAGCTGGTGTAGTTTTAACTTCATACACGAAGCTCCGGGAATTCTGANGGTGTAGTTTTAACTTCATACACGAAGCTCCGGGAATTCTGAACAACATTTATATCCATGAACCACACATCTACCTAGCATTAGAATTTTTTTCATACAACCTTAATTTGAATAGGTGCTAGTATATAGTAAATGCCAATGGGAAGTTCCTACATGTATTTCACGTAAGCTACCATGTTTATAACATTTCAGCAGTTTTTATGTTATTAAATAAAATAAACATTGAACATTTTGTGGAATATAGACACGTGGCTTTCGTTTCTTTACTGCTTTAAATGTTAAATGAACATATGACAGAAGCCAATATACCAGCTGAAATGTTATTACATGAAAAAATACTATTCAGTATTCCTGTAAGTTACATAATCATTTCTGTAAAACTGGAGTACCTCCTGTTTTGGGACTCGTGTCATACCACTCTTGAGTGAATACTCGTAGAGCAAAGCCACTTGGTGCAATTTGACCTTGGACACTGCAGCACATGCTTCATGGGATACATTATAGCTTNACCAGCTGAAATGTTATTACATGAAAAAATACTATTCAGTATTCCTGTAAGTTACATAATCATTTCTGTAAAACGGGAGTACCTCCTGTTTTGGGACTCGTGTCATACCACTCTTGAGTGAATACTCGTAGAGCAAAGCCACTTGGCGCAATTTGACCTTGGACACTGCAGCACATGCTTCATGGGATACATTATAGCTTAATTTATGGTTTATAATAGTGATTTGAACAAGTGTATATAGTGTGCGTTTATCTTAATCACTATGCCAGAGAACGTTGAGCAGGGAAACTGCCAAAAACTTGGTGATACACAGGGATGTGATTGATCAGAAAATACCATAATGGTATGTGTCTAGTGAGTGGCAACTACGCCATAACAATGTACCTGCTCATTAATGGTCATTATACTCCTGCAGCAGTTTTTGGCATGCACAAAATTCCCCACTTTTGGCAGCTAATATATATCGTGTTCTCTAGCAGTTTTAAATGTTGAATTTATAATCAAAATTTGGTTTATTCTTTTTTAGTAATAAGTAGGTCACAACAGTGTGGTAACTGAATTGGCCGTGAACAACAAATCGTATCGGCTGGAATATAGTTAATTCGGATATGTACCTCCAGTGACATAATAAGGTGGGATGTAGTGAGTTAAATAAACCTTTCTGGCAATGCATTTGATTTTAAAGAACTTATTTGTGCGTTACATTTATTTGTACGTTAATGAAGGGAAATTCAATTACGCTGCATCCATATAAATATTTTGGGTCAAACATGCCACTTGTGGGTAATGGTTAAGAATCATAGCTATTCCGGAAACAAATCTCAGAAAATGTAATGAATTGACATTACTAATCACATTGAAGATGAGTTTAATGGATACATCACAATTTTCGCTGTACGTACTACGAAATGCTATAGTATGGAGGGCAAAGAAAATCAGGGAACTTGTGAGATAAAAAATATAAAAATTATGGGGTAATGTTTGTCAATTGGGCGTTATTTACCGTGCAAAAACGTGGAGACCTAATTTACCTTCATGAAACTCCACAATATGTGACCAGTGGCATGTGGTGAGATTGTGAGATTATTTTATGGGTAAGCTATGCAGGACTGTTACACACACTTATACGTTTGTGCATGCACATGAACATGCACATTATAACGTTTTATTTACCAAATATAAACTTTTAAACTTTTTAGGCGTATACTTTATGCGGTACAGTACGCTTAACATTATATACTCCTTAGTAAAAATTGTTTTAATATGCAACTAAAAATTATAATATTGTTAAACATACACCTGCAGTGATTAATATACAAATTACTACTTCAATCTAACTTCATGATATGTTCCAGTTTTTACTTGGTATTTATATTTACCGAGATCCTGTTTAAATTATGTTCTATCGTTCAAGAGTAGCAGAAAAATTAAACACAGAACCAAAGTCCCACAGCCAGTAGAAGAGTAAATCCCCAGATCAGTGATTGAAGCCACGCAGGCAGATTTTGTAGTTATTAAGCATAAAGCACTCAAACATGCACGAAGCTTGGAGTTTAATGTAAGTCCCCTTGCACTCAAAAATACTGTTCAAGTGTAGCCAAACATTACGGGGGTGCTGTCATAACTTAGTAATAGTTATGTGGTTGTGCGTTGTGTGATTCCAAGTAATGTGCTTCTATAGTACGACTGTTCTTAGTTGTATGATTCAAAGTTTTAATGGTTCTTATTTATAATTTTCTAAGTTATGAAGTTTTTAAGTTATGCGATAAGGCGTTGCATGTTCCTAAGTTGCGTGTTCTAAGTTATCATAGTTCTAAGTTATGGTCGTTTTAAGTTATTACTTTCTAAATAAAGAGGTTTCTAAGTTATGTGAGTCTTAGTAAAACTGTTGTTTGTGGTGTGGCGAATGTTGTCTTCAGTACCTGACCAGCTTCTTGCTTTTGGAGCTAGTAGCAGAAGGGTATAAATATTGACCTGGAGCTCGCTCTATAACAATTTTTAGAAATCACATTCATTAGCTTTATGCATCTCCCAGAGGTGGCATTTTCGTGAAGGGCATGAATTCGTCGATTCTGACAACATAAGGAACCAATCAGAACCTCTGAAGGCTTTGTAACAAAAAAGCCTTAGTTAATTGGCAGTAAAACTTTTCAATGTGTTACAAATAAATCTAAAATAAGCCTCTATAGCAGGGAAACAGAAGTTATCAAGGATAACTTAAAGAAATACTTAGTATCAAAATCCTACTACTCTGTGAATAAATATTTAGATAATAGGGATTTTTCCTAAAATATAAATTACCCTTTTACTGATGTCATTAAAATAATTACAGTATTGCATAATAACATGCAATATATTATTCCCGTGCACACTTTATTTTTCAAGTTACCACTCTTTCAACTTGTAGAATTTTTAACTCTTGTGTAAACAATTAGAACTGTTTGCTATTGGTTAACGTGCGTGTAACGTAGTTGGACATGTTTCGGTCTTGCCCTCAGAATGCATGCGAACGTATTTTCGGCCGTTTGCCGTGGATTACAGAGAATTTATGAAAGAGGGATTAAATTGCTATCGGAAATTTATATTTCTTGCATAATATACTGATAATCTTAACATGACTTTGCTTCATTTTGCGCTGCCTTTGTTGGTGTTTGAAATTCAATCGGCGTTTCAGAACACCGTTTTAGTACAGCAATAGGCAGTGAATTTAAACTTGCATTTAAATATTTTATTTAAGAATTTTACTCTTACAAATAACAACTTTTCTTTTTGGCTCATGTCGTTATGCTTAATTTTAATATTTTCCTGTGAACAGATACCACACAATTCTAAAAATCTGAAGCTTTTTGTGTGCACATTTAAAAAGAAAATTCTATTTCCGTACACATAATATTAAGTAATGTAATTTTGGCATTACCATTTTTTCAAATAAGCCCTAACAAATAAGGAAAATATTAAGCTTCTACAGATTAAATTAGCATCACACGAGGTTTATTAAAGAAATAATATAAAGTAAGCATATGTAGTGGGCATAAACAGGAGCTATAGAGCAATTTTCAAAGATAACATTATTAATACTTATATCTTACAATCGACATCTTCATTATTTAATAACAAAGTGCAAAAAATACCTGTCATATAGTGCAAACCACAATGTTTTTGTGAAATACAAAGGCAATTTCTTGTTGTTCGTACAGGTACTGCCTTAAAAATAATCATTACCGTGTTACGGATTTCGGATTATTGTAATAAAACACATTTACTTATTGTTGAAGTGATTTAAGCGAACAAAACAATAATTTTTGCTTTGTGTGTTACGATTCTTAACTACGTTTATGCACGTTTCACGTTTTGTTTTTCTACTAAGCTATTCATAGGTATCTTATCACAAGTACTTTTCTTTATATTTTTGCTTGTTGGAACTATGAAACACTTGCAGGTGTTCGATGACACAGCAATAACATTAAAATCCTTCAAAACAAAGAATATAATAAAAGTAATTCCAAGTGCACACGTTACCCGCTAACTCAGTTGCATGTAAAAAACAAAGTTTAACATGTATGCTGACGTCACAGGCACGTCAACTTGTTGGCATCCATTTTTCCCGCGCAAAATCGTTGTCTATTTTAAAATGCGTTATTCTCGAGTTATAAACACATAACTGTAGATAAATTGTAAATAGTATATTTTTTGTTCTGTATGTGATGTTATGTGTCTATATATAATTTATACTTATACGTATTATGTAACGTTAACCTTATGCTACTGTATAAGTAATGTATATTGTACGTAATGTATGTTTGAAGTATGTAGCTCTTGACAACACCTACATCCCTTGCGGCTCGTACTCAAGATTGGAATCTAAACGTGGCTTATCAAATAATCCAAATAAAAATAAAGCGGCCAAGAATTGATGTGTATCTTAGGCGATTCAAATATCGGAACTATTTCAACAGTTGCACGGCAAAACACAGAGTTACTTGCAAATTACCATGCCTTAAGAACCAGTTCTTGTATTTATGTATGAAAGTTTAACACATTAAATGATTTGTTTTACATGAAATAAATTTCATATTTGCCAAATGGACAAAAAAATATTTTAGCAAAGCGACAGCTTGTTTGCCTTTATAATTTAGGGCATATTGTTATTTCTCGGGAACCATCAAACCAATTTCAACCAAATCTGGTGCTTTATAGTGCACGATGTAATCATTTAATATAGAAAGCAATTAAATTATTGGTCGTATATTTTCGAAGATAGTGTAACATGAATAAGTAAAGTTTTTACGTTATATATCGGAAACTACTCAACCGATTAATACCAAATTTAGCAAATAAGTAACACTACTGCAGGATATTTAAATACTTACAATTTAAAAATACAAGACACTTATTTTAAAAACTGCTGCAATATAAATATTTGAGGTTTTATTTGCTATATCAATCATGCCGTTCGACCAATTTCAACCAAACTTGGTACGTTGAAAGAATCTACTACGACTATCAAATGTATCAATACAAAGCCTCTATAATCAGCCATTTTGTATGAAAGCGCCACATGGAAATCAATGTTTTTATGTCACATCTCGAGGAAAAAATTCACTTGTTATTGCCAAATTTTGCATTGAAATAATACCACAATAGGTCATGTAAACTGAAAGTTAGTGGATCTGACATTTATTTTCCAAATGGTAACTTCATAAACTTTTTATGTTTATATGCTATATAAACGAAACAATATAGTAAATTTCAACATAACTTTGTATGCTAGTAGTATTTATTACAACTATCAAACGTGTCTATCCAGAGCCTCTTTTGTCCACCATTTTGAAAGTTAGTGGCTCAAAAATAAATAATGTTGTCTTGTATATCGGAAAACAATAAACCAATTGCTATTAAATTTTGCAGACAAGTAGTATTTCATTAGGCCATGTAAAATAAAATTTTTTATGTTGGCTACACTTATTTTCAAAATTATAACCAAACTTTTTATGCTGGCAATATTATTAAAATCATCAAATGTATTTACCGCAACATTTTTAGTCCATAATTTTGTAAGATAATGTTACATGAATAAAAAAATTTTTTTGTTATATCTCGGGAAACAATAAATTGATTCCTACCTAATTTGAGAAACAAGTAGAACTGTAGTAATTCATGTAAGCCAACATATTGTTATGTGAATATAGCAATTATTTAAATATTGTGGTCATATAAATATTTTAATTTAGTATATAGAATCAACTAATACATAAACGTTTTTTTTCATTAATAATGATAGCATCACATGAGAAAATGGAGCTTTTATGCCATATGTAGGGGACTAATAAACCGATTCCTACAGAATTTCGCTTACACGTAGCTCTACAGTAGGCCACATAAACTTACAGATTAAAGTGTGTGTCTGGCTCTAGTATGTAAATTGTATAGATCAGTTAGTCGTATCTATTAAATAATTTGACAAAAATTCAACCAAACATTGTATACTGACAGTATCAATAAGAAGCATTAGATAAGCATATGTAGCCTGTTTTTAAAGAATTTTTGTAAAATAATGCCAAAATTGAAAATAAAGCTTTTATTCCGTATACCATGAGCGAAATAACTTATTTCCACCAAATTCTGCACACAATTAGCGCCACAATGGGCCACGTAAATCTACATGATTTAAGTGACCTATGCCCTTATTTTCAAAATGAAATTCCTGTTAATTTTTGAAGTTTTTAAAGCCAGTCCAGTCTACGAAAAATTAAGACTGATTACAACGGAAGTTGATGCTCCAAATTATACTTTCGTAATGCAGTTGGTTGCACGCCATCATACAATACTAGGTGTTCTGGCGTCGAGTCCCGGGTAAGATATGTGTGTATCTGTAACTGTCTCACTAGTATTGCATACATACTATCTATCACCTATGATTTTAAGAACTTCATCAAATTAGTTTGCATCTATGTCGAGGAAAGTAGGCTCATTAGTTATATCGTTAACTTATTATTTTCTATTGATGTTAGTTGTGTCTGCTGTCTACATATGTCTTTATTTCAGTGTTATAATAAACGTCCATGCATCATAGCGTACCCAGTAAACATTTTATGTGGAATAATATAATTTCTTAAACTCGTAAGAGGGCAACTTTAATTACTCAGTTAATAAAACTCCTGTAAATTATCTGTTTCGAGAAATGTAGGTATATTTTAATTCTGCCGGAACCCTTACAATGCTTTTTTCATTTAACTAAATGTGATCTTGTTTACTCACTGAGCAGCATTGATTTCGCTCGAAACGCATATACCTGCATTGCATATAATCACAAGCCAAGAGATCTCATAGTTAAATATTACAATAACCTTAGTTGGAAATATAATATAAAATTATTATCTGCTTTCCACGGCACTGTTTTAAGGATCTTTTAATCAAATATCCTTTTCCTATCATAACCAATTGGGTGCCTGAAATAAAAATAAANTTTCATTTAACTAAATGTGATCTTGTTTACTCACTGAGCAGCATTGATTTCGCTCGAAACGCATATACCTGCATTGCATATAATCACAAGCCAAGAGATCTCATAGTTAAATATTACAATAACCTTAGTTGGAAATAAAATATAAAATTATTATCTGCTTTCCTCGGCACTGTTTTAAGGATCTTTTAATCAAATATCCTTTTCCTATCATAACCAATTGGGTGCCTGAAATAAAAATAAATTTGCTTAAATTCGAACCCCTCTTCCTGAACAAGAACAATGTTTTTTGTTGAATGTAAATCTTACAATATATGTAAACGAAAATATTTCTTGTAAGAATAAAATAAGGGAAATAATATTTCGTATGTTTCTGGATAACAGTTTTAACATGTCAGTCTNATTGGGTGAATCAAATAAAAATAATTTTGCTTAAATTCGAACCCCTCTTCCTGAACAAGAACAATGTTTTTTGTTGACTGTAAATCTTACAATATATGTAAACGAAAATATTTCTTGTAAGAATAAAATAAGGGAAACAATATTTTGTATGTTTCTGGATAACAGTTTTAACATGTCAGTCCTTGTGACTGATATCACCAATTTACTTATTAATTTCCAGCTTATTACTTTACTACATAATCTTTGCCTTAACTTATNCTTGTGACTGATATCACCAATTTACTTATTAATTTCCAGCTTATTACTTTACTACATAATCTTTGCCTTAACTTATTCATGTAAGTTTCTAGTTGGGGTGTTTTCCTTTAAAATGCTTTATATATGTGTTGCTTTAATAACACACAAATATTTTATTATTATCACAATATTTTTTTATAACGAACAATTTCTGTTAACGTTTAACATGATTTAGATTAAGTGTAAAGGAAATTTACAAAAATTTTAACGAAATGTATAAGTGATGGGATAATATAAACGAATATATATATTTGCAAAATGAGTTCTGATTTTTAGTACCAGGATAGTTTCAGTCTCGCTGGTATTTGAGATAAAATATACTTATGGTCCGACCACTTTACCCAAAGGGGTAGAGCTCCTGGCTGGTGGGCCAAAAGTCACGGATTCGAATCCAGACCCCCATCTTCATACTGCAAATGGCAGTGGTGAACCTCCGTATAATTATTTCACCACGCCCCGCTCGCGGTTCTCATCACCTAACGTCCGCTGAAGTTCCACCAGCCTTCGGGCAACCTGACCATTCATAATCAAAATCATCATCAATGGGAGATGTAAAACAAATTGGCTGACATATAGTGGGGTATTTTGGAACCCGCGGAAAGGCGATAAATAACTTAGTTTTTACCTTCCATTTGTGCAGTGGGGGAAGACATTTTTACCTGAGAAATTAATTTAAGACGCGGCACTACTAAGTTTGCCAACATAAAACAAACTTACCTAAATAGTCATTCATTCCAANAGAAATTAATTTAAGACGCGGCACTACTAAGTTTGCCAACATAAAACAAACTTACCTAAATAGTCATTCATTCCAAAAAATCTATAAATCTCCAGAAAGAATGGTCTCACAAAAAAGGAAAATTGTAAAATATTTTAATGAACTTCGTCACTTTAGTACGTCGTAACTTCCATAAAACTTATTGTAATCGCAGTGAACTAACAAATACAATTACGGTTAGCCTCATATAATACGTATCTATTCAACATTTCACATTGAAAATTCCAAGATACATGCAGCTACTTCATTGTCACACGTTGTAGTAAAGTAATTATAATCGTGACCGCAGGTAAGGCAACAACCAATGAACAAAGAAACGCAGTTTAGGCACAAAACTCGTCTGTATACGAAGGCGTAGAACTGTTATATTTTTTTAATAAAAAGCGCAATTTTATGCTTGACGTAACACCATTGACACAAAGATTTTGGAAATATTTGTAAAGTGTCTGTGGCTTCTTAAAATTTCGCTTACCTTAGTTACATTTGGTACATTCCAAAATAATTTGTTCATAAAATACATTCGTAAAATATTCAATAAGCTAAGCATAATATAGGAAGTATTCAATAGTTTATGTGGAATGAAAATACACATTTTAATGAACTCGTTGGAACTTAATTATATGCATTATGAACAATTATGAGTTAGTTGCATTATAATGTTACAAGACGAAAATAATATCATCTCCAATTGGTTCTAAAAATACATAAAATTGGAGTGTTTAACAGTTACCTGTATTTTAATTTAAGTGAAAATAATTATGGGGGGTGTGTTATTAAAAAACAAGTATATCAGATATACTTTCGAACACAGAAATCTTAGGTTCCATTTTAAAATATGTTATAAACCGAAATGTCATTTTCAAAAAATTCGCGCTAATTGAACTTTTAAAATTACGTTTTGGAACGGTTATTTAAGCTGATATTTGTGCAAACTTCGCTGGAAAGCGGTATTATCAAGGGGTGATTATAGTTTTTCTTTGGCATACTACAGAAGACTGATTTTCCTATTTTGCTTCGTGCACATTCTAACAAATTATGTGGAGTAGAGAATTAATAAATTATTTTATTTTAAATTATTTTCTTGAGATAATGAATTATTATTGACACAATCAATTTTTGTAACATTGTCTTAAATAATTGAGTGACACGAACACACGCAATAAGGACTTTTGTAACTGTTTTTTCTGTAAGTTGACTACATTTAACGAGTTCCTGAACAATCACAGTTCTAGCCATCTGCTAGACGCGACTGTGACTCGATCACCATATTATACGTGAGTGACCTATACCCCGTGCCCGTAACCTTGGATAACCTTTTACCCAAAAAATTTGCAAAATTCACAAAACATCTAAAAAAAAAAACAATTGAATGATTTTAGAGTTTTATATTAAAAATTAAATAACATATGTAAATTAAAATTTTTTTATATTAACATTTACTGAAAATTTATTTTAAAAACCTAAATTTTTGGAGGTTTTCTTGCACCACATAGAGCAGTGACTTAACCCCTCCAACCAAAACATTGTATTAACACTCCCCCTCTCCAACACTTCTTCAAAAAACTTCCCACGCCAATCCTTCCCCTCACCATCATCACCAAAAACCAAATACTTCCTCACCCAAAAAACCCACCCCCTGTCGCTAACTTGCCGTCATCAAACAACAAATTCCTCCTCGCCCCTCTACATCATCCCCCCTCAAAAACCAGACATCACCTCTCCTCTTAACATCGTTCATTCCGTCGTCGGCATTTCACCCTATCTCCGCCACCTCTCTCACCGGAGCCGCAGTCGGCTGGTCGCCTTGTGACGTCACTCGACCACGGTTTCGGGTCTGAGTAACCTTGACAATGACCTCGCTCCAGTGACATTTTCTTGTGCCTGAGACCTTGAATAAACTTAAAACCCAGAATTCTCAAAAAATTAAAAAAATAAAAATAAAAATAAAGGTTTACCCTCAGGAGGTCCAGGGTTCGATGTCAGGTGATGCGACTATGCTCCCGGCACGAAGACGAGCAGAAAACTTTTAACGGGCAATTTTGGGCTCTAATTGTAAATAATTAGTGGGAATACGATTTTGGTATAATTAGTTAGAATTATCGTAGGAGTGTCATTGAAATTGGTATGTGTTTGTAATCGTCAGTAGGGTAAGTTGAGTTTGGTTAGAGTAATTTTGTGTTTGCCATTTTAATTTAAGGATTTTATATAAAGAGAGATGACAGGCAGGAGAGTTGTGTGAAATATATGGCTTCGAGGCCGAGGGAGCAGTCCCGAGCAGGGGACCTCGAGCTGGTATTTTGTTTTGCGTAGGAGGAGGTCAGCCTTTCAGGGCCGTGGAAGCGTTCTGCTGTGCCGACCATGGCCACGTCTGCGAAGGACGTGTATAAGTGTGAACCCCGTAGACTCTAACTTATAAATTCAATATCGATAATTTCAATAATATTACTCATCATAAGATGAGTAGGAAAGCACCCAAATGACAAAATGTAAAAACAATGGAGAGAGCTCACTATTTTCTAGGCTGGAGGGCGCTGATTGGTCGGCGAGCTCCACTATAGCTCACAGAGTCTAGGGGTGGGTAGTGAAGGACGTTGCACGTCAGTGCGAGAGGAGAAGTTGTTAGCGACACAAGTCCTCGTTTGTTCGCGGGCAGAAGCCACGGTTCCCGCCTCAATTATTTATTATACTCGCGAAATATTTCTGATGGGCTTTAGTCATTGCGAATCGTGGCTGAAGTTATGATTCTCGCTTAGAGTATTAAATAGGCTCGTGGTAGAATCATTGCGAAGAAAACCATTTTGGCCTTGTGGGTTGTGACTCAAGCTGCGGTTGCGAGAGTGAAAGAGTTAATAAAACTCGTGTTTAAGTACTTGAGTGAGACGCAGCGCCCGCGATACATATTTTGAATACAGGTATTGGTTTGCACGGAATGTTTAGCAAAATACGATAGCGATCTGACTCACAAGTTCCCGGGTGGGCACCAAGGCAATCTCCCTGTGTTCTCATTCCGGTAATTACCTGGGAAGTGAAAAAAAATCCATCTGTCACTGGCCATAGACAAGGTGACCTGCTAGATGCGCACGGGCAGGAACGTTGCAAATTGACCCCTAAACATTTTTATTGTCTGAGTACGTTCGTTCGACCTTCTCCACCCTCATCACACATTTTTATTGGCTGTTTAGTTGGCAAGCACCCCCGGCCCCCCTCACACAAAGACAACCACACTCCTCTCTCTCCAATCAATTTAGCTTGTCCTTCATTTGGTATTTCTTGCTACCCCTCACCCCAACACTGTAGTCCGACCAATTATTCTCCCTGGCTTAATCCCATACCCCTACCGCTCTTGATTTCAGCATTGTCCGACAAAGTGCGCTAGTGTGGGAAAAGTAGTAAACGTGAACAAAATTGCCCTACGCCACCGTTTTTTGTCTTATGAGAGCATTCAGACTGGTAAGTTTGGATATTCCATTAAATCAAGTCACGGGTTACTATAAGGCGTGCACGTAATACACACATTATCCTGCGAAACCAAAAATATGGAGGAATATAATACGTCATAACATATGGAGTCACAATTTTTCCATCAATCTTCCAATATTCCATCTAATCTTCCATATAATATTTCAATTAATCTGTCGCTCAATATTTCCATCATTCTTCATATATTTTGATCAATCTCGCAATATTTCTATCAATCTTCTAATTTTTCGTCAAATCTGTCAGTCTTTCCATCAATATTACTCTCTTTCCATTTATTTCTCCATTAGTCTCGCAATATTTCAGTCTTTCACCCAGTCATTCGATATATCTCGCAGTCTTTCTGTCAATCTTCCAATATCTCCACCCCCTCACAGCTACCCGACAGATGCTGGGCCGAGCATCCCAGGTACCAAAAAACATTCCAAACAAGGGCCGCTGTAGCGCAGTCGTTAGAGTGCTTGCCTCCCATCAAAACGAACAGAGTTCAGTTCTTGGAGGTATCACCCTGATTTTCGCGTCAGAATGCTGCGGTGGATGTTGACAGTGGTCCGTGGGTTCTTTCAGGGTTCTACTGTATTCCTTCCTGCATTACACCGCTGCACCTTACCCGACCCACTTCACCCTAATAAGCACCAACGATTTCAGTTGTTAAGCGCCACCATAATCTCTTTTATTTCAGCAATCCAATCACACATCCACCCCCGAAAATGCACTGGAATGCTCACCAAGATATTTTAAAAACGATCTATCACTATGATTTATTACACTAGGATTAACCAAAGTTCGAAATAATATTCTCTTTTTATTTTGTAAACATTCATCACTTTCGCATTACTCAGTTCAGTGAAATGGCAGGAGTGAGGGAGAAATGAGTGAAACAAAGCAGGAAATACAGATAAGACAAGATCCTCGAATCAGCAGAAGGGCCACATCGCTCGCCTTCCGTCACGAGCCCACATGCAGCATCGCGCCTACCGGAAGCGAGCTGGGGGCCGTCTCTACTTCCGCTTCGACCTTCGAGACAGGTTCGATCCCCAAGTGGGGTTTTCGCAAGTGACGATGCCTCTGGCATGCAGGTTTTCTCAGAGAAGTCCCATTTCCTTCGCCCTTGCATTCAGGCAATGTTCTATTGACCTCATCTCTTCATGCTCATTCCTCTAGCTGGCCGGGAGTTTGAGGCATGTCCCTCGAGTAGGTCAGCAAGCTCGGCTTGGATACCAGCCTACCCTCATCATATCTGTAGATCCTGCCCTAGGTGGGAACTGTTAGGGGGTTTTCATTTTCTTGAGCCAGCTGTTTTAAATGCAGTGCAACCCACCAGCTTTTCAGTAGAGGAGATCAAAGCTCTAGGAATTTGTCGACCGAGAATAAGTCCGTTCATCACTCAGAATGGCGTAATGGTCATCTACAGGAAGATTTTACCCATTTAATTCAGTCAGAAAATATGAATGCATTNATCACTCAGAATGGCGTAATGGTCATCTACAGGAAGATTTTACCCATTTAATTCAGTCAGAAAATATGAATGCATTCTATATTTTTTAAAGGGCAAACATGGGAGTACACTGGAAAAACCCTCATACACTGTTCGCACCAGCAAAAGCTCAGGAAAATATGAAACCCTCAGATACCGTCTCTTATGTGTNAAAAACCCTCATACACTGTTCGCACCAGCAAAAGCTCAGGAAAATATGAAACCCTCAGATACCGTCTCTTATGTGTGTATTATATATAAATAATAAAATATAGTTAAATGTAAGGAATATACATTATTAAATGTTATGTATACATTTAGGTAAGAGATTATTCTTACATTCATATTATTTTTAGTGTTTATGTCTGCAAGCACATTAAAGGGTTAAATAAACCGTAAGCCTAAAATATATTATACTTTAATATAAATGTAAGTGCCGGGAATCTGTGTCATAAAATATGGAATGGTAAACAAATGTTTAAGTCATTAAGTTCGTTTTTGACTAGGGGCGGTTCTCAAAGAAGTAGGGCAAATAAATTTTAAAACTTAAATTGCGAGAATAACACACACACATAAATCTTTACTATAGTCAATTGTGTATGACAATGCTTATAACTTCGGTGACGTGAATTCTGGCAAAAATAAAACACATATATATATATATATATATATATATACACACACGCACACACACACATTTTATATAACGATGTTTTAATAGCTTAAGTCTTGGAATTTGTAAGCAAAGGGTAATTTGAAAGTTAGTTAATTAAACCTTTTGAGTGCAAACAGAGACGTGCGATATTTTCTTTATTAATTTTACGATTCATTGGAATGTATATCGGGAATGTATTATACTGCTTACAGATTGACGACATCCGGTATTAGGCTTGCATATTTCTAGGTTTTTGGAGCTACAAATCAATTTTTTCCCTCGCCAAGAAGAGACTGTAAACAAGAAAACAGGCGAAAATCTTTGTGTCAATGTGGATAAAAGTGTGTTATTTATTCACGGAAAGTTTCCTTATTTAGGAGAATCTCCGGATGGCCTCATTGCAGACAAAGCAATTTTAGAAATAAAATGCCCTATGACGATAAAATATTTGTCACGTGAAGAAGCATATTCTGCAAGAAAGCGTAACTTTTCACAACACAAATATGGTAAGCTGAGGCTCAGAGAAGATCATGTCTTCCTCTTCCGAGTTCACGGCAAGTAAAATATAATAGAAAGATAATTGTACCCCTTTGCTGTAGACACTAAAAGGCAGTTTTTAATCATAGAATATTAACAGGAGCATATTTATTATACAAATGAGTAAAACTCCAATAGAGTTTAATAATGTCACAATTAACAGCTATCGTACGATATTCTGTAAACAGAGTAAAAAATAATTGTTTTTAGTTAATTAATTTAATTTTTTTTATATTGCATTTATGTGCTTCCTCTATAGTGTTTATATGGTAAATGCAAATATTTTTGTTCTTGAAAGTCTGTGGTCTTCTTCAAAGAGAATGTAAATATATATTTTGAGTTCTGAAATTATGTGTATTTTTATTTTATTAGATGAATGCATTCATTTATTAATGTTTTGTATTCACTGCGCAGCACAGCCCAATTTTTTTATGTTCCTTTTTATACAAATATAATTTAATTTAGTTCTATAAATAACCACCGCTTTCTTCCAGACAGTGAAGACTCTGCTTCGTCCAGTTAAAATATGCTCTGTACAAATAAGTTCAAATATCTAAAATTTGATTCTATGTCTTGAGAAAATATTATGTTTTTATCGGACGAACTAACAACAGCTAAGTCAATATAATTCCATTTAAACGCTTATTTTAACATAACTTTCAAATGTTGACTTATAATTTTGTTACGAATAAAATATAACAATTTTTATACGTGGGATCTGATTTCGGCTAAAGTGTTCCTTAAAAATTGTTGAATCGCCAAGAAATTTATTTGTTATTACAGTAACCTCAGAAATGATTTTGAGCTGTACCCAAATATTAAAGTTATGTACAACCTGAAAACTGCTATTACTAAAAACATAAATGTAAAATGATCACTTAATGGTTTATTAGTTTTAAATTTTTATTTCTTTATTATGCAAATTTTTAAGATCTTATCACAAAAGTTAAAAATAGAGCCTACAGGTGAGTAGATGTGTATTTGTGTGTGTGTATATATATATACATACACGTGTGTGAAAACTAAATATTATTTTTCAATATAATTTTTTAACAATACGAAGAACTATTAGATATTTAGCAATATTTTTATTCTATAAAATGTTTTGCGTTAATGCATTATAGCAATTACATTCATAGCAAACTTCTGACGAGCTAAGTTTCTGACTGATTTGAGTTTCTGTCTATTCTACACAAACCAGTTGTAAAAAAATTCTTGTAATAATACAAGTTAAATAATGTATATTTACAGGAAATTGTTTTATAAAACGTACTAAACTTTTGATCTATCGCCAGGTTTATAATTATATTGAAACCAATAGTATTGGGTTGTTAGAATTCAGCCAGTTACACACTGAAACATTTTGAAGATTCAGTTCTTACTATCTTGTTGTCTTAATGGAAACCATCTTGGCAACAAGTAAACAGAGAATTGTTTGTAACAAATACAACAAATTTTTGCAGTGTGGCACTTACTTGTTATTTTAAATGAACTTTGGGGAGTTTGATTACTAAGTGGAGCTTGGTCCAGTTACAGAGCAACACGGAACTCTTAGTGACATTGTCTGCGGGGCAGGTGGCCCAGCGATTATACCAGCAGCCTCCACGACGGTTGTCCGACTTCGATTCCCAGTGAGCCAACAACCAGATTTTTGCATGTGGGGATAGAGGTGGACATTCCCAATAGCCTGTGGGTTTTCTCGGCTCAGTGCGGTTTTCCCTACAGTTGTATTCCGATGCATTTCCACTATTGCCATACTTGCTCATGAAGAAGCTTCTATAAGGTCCAGTGCACGAGCCAGCTCTGAGAGACTGCAAAAAATATACTTATTACATGAGTGTTTCTTTCTGACATAAGGCNGTCCAGTGCACGAGCCAGCTCTGAGAGACTGCAAAAAATATACTTATTACATGAGTGTTTCTTTCTGACATAAGGCCACTCGGTGTGTGCGCAGATGAGTGTGTCTCACGATTAATAATGCCCACATTTGTGAAAAAGAAGAAAGTAACATTTGTATCGTACAAACTACGCACATATTATTCCATCTTTGCTGATTAAAACTGGAACAATACGGTTTCTATTATTTTATTTCGGACAGCCAGAACTATAATGTAAGCGTCTAAGAGTAAACTGATTTTAAATTTTAGGCATATCTAATAGTTTATGTAATTCAGTTTTTTATTAATTTTAAATAATATTTCAAGTTTTAAAGAAATCATATCTGCAATTTTTACTCGCGCTCATAAAAAAGCTACCATAGTGTACGCGTACGCTACACATATGATGTCGCAGTGCGACATAATAAACTTTAAATATAATTAATAACACATGTGTAAGGTTTTTCTGAGTGAGTAGAATTGAATGATCAAACACGTTTCCTTCCAGTGATATCTGTGATCTCGGCCTGTATGAATAAATGTGATATTTGTTATCTTCCTTGAACTACATTAGGTGCAGGTAAAAGGCTGACGATACCAGTCAGTTGCTACACGACTGCTCGGTGTTGATTTGTATAGGAAGCTAGACTCAAGTTGACGTTACTCGCCACCTGTGGAATACAGAGTGGTACGTAGGACACAAGTTACCTTTCTGGAGCAGACTATTGGCGCCTTGGATGTTGAATAGGGGTAAAAAATAATTTAGTCACTCGGTGTTTAGATAACGAGGTTTATATGTTGGCAATAACCAAACGAACGTACAAATGTTACNGTCCAGTGCACGAGCCAGCTCTGAGAGACTGCAAAAAATATACTTATTACATGAGTGTTTCTTTCTGACATAAGGCACACTCGGTGTGTGCGCAGATGAGTGTGTCTCACGATTAATAATGCCCACATTTGTGAAACAGAAGAAAGTAACATTTGTATCGTACAAACTACGCACATATTATTCCATCTTTGCTGATTAAAACTGGAACAATACGGTTTCTATTATTTTATTTCGGACAGCCAGAACTATAATGTAAGCGTCCAAGAGTAAACTGATTTTAAATTTTAGGCATATCTAATAGTTTATGTAATTCAGTTTTTTATTAATTTTAAATAATATTTCAAGTTTTAAAGAAATCATATCTGCAATTTTTACTCGCGCTCATAAAAAAGCTACCATAGTGTACGCGTACGCTACACATATGATGTCGCAGTGGGAAATAATAAACTTTAAATATAATTAATATCACATGTGTAAGGTTTTTCTGAGTGAGTAGAATTGAATGATCAAACACGTTTCCTTCCAGTGATATCTGTGATCTCGGCCTGTATGAATAAATGTGATATTTGTTATCTTCCTTGAACTACATTAGGTGCAGGTAAAAGGCTGACGATACCAGTCAGTTGCTACACGACTGCTCGGTGTTGATTTGTATAGGAAGCTAGACTCAAGTTGACGTTACTCGCCACCTGTGGAATACAGAGTGGTACGTAGGGCAAAAGTTACCTTTCTGGAGCAGACTATTGGCGCCTTGGATGTTGAATAGGGGTAAATAATAATTTAGTCACTCGGTGTTTAGATAACGAGGTTTATATGTTGGCAATAACCAAACGAACGTACAAATGTTACTCCGAGATGGTATCCCCGTTAGTTGGGGGCAGCCGACGTTGCAGGGGAACATTAGGCATCTGGGCATGTTCCTTGAGCGACGATGATGGTACTTAGCTGTATTGATAGTTCTGGGTGTTCCGGCGGTTGTTGAGGTCTGGTAAGCTGGACGGCCTTTTTACGGGCCCTCAGACTGGCTGTTCCATGTTCTCTCCTCGACGACTCCACCATACGACTGACTGACTCTTCTCTCGGCGTGGTGTCCCTCGTGAGGCCACCATTCGAATTCTGTTCTCGGTATCGCTCTCTGCATCCCGACGTGGTGCTCCCAGCAAGCCCCCACCCGACCATCGCTTTCCAGCGCCATCTGCTTCCTTTCAGTGTGGCACCCTTCGTTCAGGCTAACACTCGACTCCCGCTATCGGTATCACACTCTGCATCCCGACGTGGTGCTCCTGGCAAGCCCCCACCCGACCGTCACCTTCTGGCGTGTATTATTACTGGCCTCTACATCACTGATTCTTCCGGGGTCCTATCCCCGGCCACGGCTGACTGACCCACTCGACTGTCTCGACTAACTGAGTGTGGCTGACTTACTGACTGACTGACTCCCTCGGCCTGATGTGGCGTTTCTGGGCGAAGTCACCCCAGACTGCCTCCTCTTCTTCCACCTCGCGGCGAGGCCCACGAACAACTAACTACTTCCTCCACGTGTCGGGACTACTTAACTCCCCTCCCAGCATCCTCCATTCCTCCACGTGTCAACGCCTCAGCATTTACCATGGGTCTCCTCGNGCATTTTCACGGCAGTTCTTAACTAAGCATAACTTTGACACGTGTCCATGTTCTCTCGTGTTCCGCGGTGCGTCGGCGATTTGCTGGTTTAACTCGTTATAACCTCGGCACCTGTTAATTGCTTGTCCACTCTCTCAGGCCGACCTAGCCTAGCAGCACTTGTCTCGCTGCACGTGTATACTGAGGGCGCTAGTGGGGGGTAAGATCGCGAGATGGGGTGTGACCGCAGCGCTTCTAATACTAACCATATGCGGCACGCGTCAAAGGGGNAGATCGCGAGATGGGGTGTGACCGCAGCGCTTCTAATACTAACCATATGCGGCACGCGTCAAAGGGGTGTTGCACAGTGCATGTGCGCGACGCTAATTGACTAGCTCATAGGAGCAAAGTAACCAAACAAATGTGCAATGAACAGTAAAAGAATATAGCATATTCCGTTAAAGCCTACTTACTTAAAGCGCTATAGTTGAGTACAGTACGCGACGTTAAAAATAAAAACTTCACTAACTTCTGTGTTACATTTTGCTTTTCTGCCATATTGAACAAACAGTAAAATAAATATTTACTATTTGGGTCTTTCTGTACAGACTTATTACTAGGGCCATATATATACTGCAGTAGAAAAGTCTATTTGTTTGTATCTCAAACTAAGTTATTTCTAAGACGCAGCCTATCTGGAACTACGATTGATTTGTACGTTCTCTTATCCTGCCCTGCATTTCAATTAAGACGGTGTACCATGGTCCAATGTGTATAAGCTATTCACGGTAATGTTAGCGCTTTTAAAGGCCCTGCTAAATTTTTCCTTTCACCCAATTTCTATCTTTCAGCCACTTTTTAATATGAACGTTTCCATGAGACTAATACGTAGAGAATTGTGCATTTCATAACTCTCAGAAGTTAATGTCTGAGGCTGCAATAATATGCAATTATTAGGGGCCGATGCCCATTGGGTGGGTATTAAAAAGTGCTCACTTACCGCGAATAGCCTATAACAGCAGAGCGCATTAGGGAGCCACCCAGCATTGACCAAGGTCGGGGATGGGCACAATGGAGGCAAAAATTTTACGGCCACATTCGCCTGAAAGCTATGACGATGTAACTTCTTAAAGATCCCAACATTCTATCGGTGATTTGGGGCCGTGATAGCTGAATAGACGAAATCAATCAGGCCCGTTAACTACGCCTTATCCCGCCAACCTTGGTCACGCAAACTTCATGCCCCGGCATGTCTAACGATTCACGCTGGACACACCTAAGTGTATTTTCTTACCTGAAATAAGACTGGCGCGCAGCATGGTGCATAGTTATGAGTCATGCTCGTCTCCCTTCCTTTCGCTATAGCAATGACACCAGCACACAAACAAAGGACGACGCCCCGGTAAAGCTGCATTTTAGCAGAGAATGTTAAAATTTTTGGCTACTGGCTATGTCATGTTGAAATGTACAGTGCCTTACATGACTTAATAACTACTAGAAAAAAAAACACTTTATTTTACCAAACAACATAGAGTTACTGCATAATGGGTAATGACATGTAAGTGGAACTACAAATTTAAAGAAAAGACATGCGATTAACTTTGTTAAAAATACTTCTTACATCTTAAAATATACTCATGCGGAAAGTAGTACAATACATGCATGAATTTAAATGTGTTATCACTGCATATACAATAAACTATAACTGCATTGAACTTTTTTAAAAATGTAAAGTGAGGAACAAGTTTACTATATTTGTATTTTATTAATATTGTTAACAAGCAATGGTTTTTGTTCGTATTGTAAGGAATTTGCAACTTTTAAAAAATACGCACGCAGTCGTNAATGTAAAGTGAGGAAAAAGTTTACTATATTTGTATTTTATTAATATTGTTAACAAGCAATGGTTTTTGTTCGTATTGTAAGGAATTTGCAACTTTTCAAACATACGCACGCATTCGAGAGCTGTATTGAAACACGGAATGTATTTCCTATTTTGAAAATGAAATACTTTAACATAGCTTTTATGACAAAATTACGTCGAGGGTACCGCACATTATTAATGCTAACAAATGCTGCCAAAATTAATCATTAAAAAAGGCTTACTCAGAAGTNGCCAAAATTAATCATTAAAAAGGGCTTACTTAGAAGAGTACCTAGTTATTGTGTGCCTGCTTTCAGTGGGAGAGATCGTGGTTTCAATTATCGTTTGATACATGACTGTTTCCACGTCGTTTTAGCGTTTGGTAGAGTTTACATATAAGTTTCCCCGGATAACTTAAAATCATAAATGCGGGAATGTAGACATGCCAAATGCCTAATTAGGCTAAGTCGAATAGTACAACAGAATTATAAGAACTCGCAATATAAAATATGTCTATAATGTAAGTATATAAAACTGAACTTGCATGTATCTTTTAGATTCTTTTCATTTTGTGCCAATGCCACATTTCATCTGTCGGTAATTTGCTTTTGAACACTCATTATGAACTCGTGCATGGACATCAAATCGCAAACGATCTCGGTCTTCACAGGTTCCATCATCGCTCGCTCCGAGCTCGGACAAGTATGTGCGAAAGAATTTGTTCTGATCGGCCAACATAATGCGTAATTCCGAGATGTAGCCATGGCCAGTTTCTAGGAGGAAATGTTTAGTAGCAGCATTATCGGATCTTTCGGGTTCGCTAACATTTCGAATTTTTTTTTTATACCAGCATTGCAATTCCATTATTTCTTGGTACGAGACAACCTTCATCTTTGTCTTTGTGAAGACGCAACTTGCAACTACTCTGCCCGAATTTCGATATGCTGTAACTCTTATCGATGATCGACGATGANCTTTGTGAAGACGCAACTTGCAACTACTCTGCCCGAATTTCGATATGCTGTAACTCTTATCGATGATCGACGATGATTTGAAAGAATCCTTGTCGGCACCTGTCTTTATAGAGAGGCCTGTTCTTAGTTGTCGACAAAAACCCATTTTTTGTCTTTCAGGCACTTGAAATCCGATAATTTCATGTCCGTATTGATGTGGTCATCGCAAATTCGTGTCGTCCATTCGAAACAGCACCAAGGTATTTGCATTATCACGAAGCAGTTGTTTGGGTATGCACGCATAAGTTTGACGAAGGTACACACAATCCACATTTGCGTGCTGTCCCATGCGAAATTATTATTGAATGCAAGACTGTTTCGCACATGCAACATCGTCGAAAATAACACTGCGGTTGGCAATGCTTCACTCGATGGTAGAACAGCTTCGTTTTCACTGCAAGAGAAATATTTCACACTGTTCACTGCCTGTAGAATCTGGGCGAGGCGTAGATACTTTGATTTGTGGTGCGATTTGAATTACAGGTACATTTTCTCGAATATAATATCAGTGGGTTCCTCAAACAAACTTAGCACACATGTTTTTCCACAGTTTGATGGACCAGCTTTGATGCAGTACTCTGTATTCGGAAATAGGCTTTCCTGTTGTGATTGGTGGGAGATGGATTTAGCTTCAGCAGTAATATGTGTGGGCAGAGTAACATCTTGTTTGACGGCTGTATGCTATTTTCTTCTGCTTGTTTTATATTGTACGAAGGCGAAGTAAGAGGAGGACTAAAAGAAGGAGGAGGACTAAAAGAAGGAGGAGTAAGAGGAATGTATTACTCCATGTAACTGTCGTTGGCTTATTTCCCATTGAAATGCCATATTTGAACTTGTGGTACATCCATACCGTTCCAACTTTACAATTATACTGAAAATAAATTTATAAAAGTAGCCAATTTATAATTTTTTAAGTAAGTTCACAACGATGTCTCGAAGAGGAAAGACCATAGCTGGAGACGCGATCGTCGTCACGCTGATCAACAATCAACCGTTCGTGCTGCTTATTTACGGATACAAGTTTTGTGGACCGGGAACAAAGATAGCTAAAAGGCTGGCATGCAGCGACACAGTCATTAATGCACTGGACGAAGTATGCAAGAAACACGACATTGCTTACTCTCTGAATAAGGATATACAAGTTCGCACCAGGCAGACAAAATACTTGCATAGAGGGCCAACGAGATAAAAAAAATGTCAGATATCGGTTTGGAGAAAAAATATCAGAGAGGGGCATTTGCAGTGAGATGAAGGCCAAGGTGAAGATGGGGGCAATTACAAACAACAAATGGATGGTGCAAGTGAAATGAAAAGTGATGACAAAGGGAACATATATTGGCAGATTTTCTCACTACTTTTGCCTGTACTTGGAGCCATCGGGCTCCTAACCGGAGCCACGAACTGTATCGTCTGAGCCATCAACACAGCATATAACCAACAGAAGCAATTGATGGAGGGCCAAAGTCAAAATGCTAATATGGAAACTATCACAATGGGTAACAAAATGGCCAAGCCCTCTACCTGATGCCATATCTAGCAAGAGGAGGTGGGCAAAAGTGATATGACAGGAAGAGGCGATAATGACATCTATACCGAAATAGCTGCTTATGAACATGGATTTGGAACACTTTGTATGCAAATTGAAAATACTTTATTTTTTCAGAGTTTTCTGTGAGATGCTTTGCCCTCTAAACCCAAATATAATGAATGTGCTGTAATCAACCTGGACACAACAACAGGGGCCAGAACTCACTGGGTAACTTGATAATTGACTTACAACTACAAGATGGAGCAAATTCCGAACACGTTNCAACAGGGGCCAGAACTCACTGGGTAACTTGATAATTGACTTACAACTACAAGATGGAGCAAATTCCGAACACGTTAAACTGCTGACTCTTGTGTATTTTCTTCCTTGTTTGTTCATACAAGTAATTGAATAAAACGGCAATACGTGGACAGGAAATAAAACAGTCATGTCTATATTGCTTACTTAAAAGGGTCGTAGCTCTGAGCTGCATATTGTACACATTCCTCGACCCGACCTGGATGGGGAATGGTGTGCAGGTTTTTATCTATTTTCAAACTTACAATGTGATACCGAACATCGATGAAAAACTGCAAGACATCTCTCGTGAAAAGTGGTAATGTCACTAGCTAGGGAATATTGTCCATTGCCTCTTACGAACTAGACGACATTGCAAAGTACATCGAAGATTTGCTGTCTCCCGACACAAAATTGGAACTTAATGGTAATTCCAATACTCTGAAGAGTGTCATCAGATAAAGCAAAGATATCGACTTTAGGAAACTGGATTCTATTGGAATGATTATGGGGTTCGATCCACACATATACGAAGTTGCACGAGTTTTCACCGATGGTCCCTCCAGGTTTTAAACTGGTTGTGGCACCGCAAAACTTCATTTACACTCTGGTTGTCGTGAAGAGAGCACACAAGGTGGCACTGACGATCGTCGACCAGCATGGAAAGTTGGTTAACTTTCGAAACGAATAAATCACATTACGATAGCATTTGAGAAGATGGGAATAAGATTTACTTTTACCAGAAGCAATAAAATAAAGCACCATCAAATCAGCAATTAGTACACTGCAGGTCACCGAGATGTTAACTCATGCCAACGAGCTTTTCCTTCGCAGTCTTGGCTTCGAGGTCAATTGCCATGGAAGACTACATAAACATCGACGAGTATGTCATTTTTGAAGACAGCGCCACAATAGTGGAACTTCATGCATACTAGCTATTCCTGATCAGACCATACACATAACCATCGCAAGTTCGGATATCAGTCATATACCAAGATATCTGCACTATTCCTTGTCAGTCTTTCCTGCGATTCAAGGGGACTCTTACGAAAGAATATCTATCCATCATCAACGAAAATAACGAGCAATGGTATTCTCCACTTCATTAATCGCTTCACGTATTTGCTCAACAGAGTCAGGGTAGACTTACGAGAGATGTCGGCATAATGGCCGCAATCAAAAACTACCTCTCGCTCATGCCGAACGAGTTGCCTGCAGCCAAGATGGCAGACTGAGANGCATAATGGCCGCAATCAAAAACTACCTCTCGCTCATGCCGAACGAGTTGCCTGCAGCCAAGATGGCAGACTGAGAGATAGAAGATCACTACATTGTTCCTATATACCCCAGAGGGAATTCGAGGTATGCATTCCTCTAGCGATGTTACGGGGATTCGCCAAACACTACATTGGAATTATCATCAATTCGAAGCGGGAACTGGTACTGCTCCTATTCAATACACAAGCAGATGCCATTGTGGGCATGGGAGAAAAGTTTGTTGACAGTGGATCTGAAGCTACAATCTATCGAATGGATGCTGCCTCACATTCAGCTGAGTACTACCGAACGCATCAAGATGCTGAAGAATGTGAAAGGTGGCAAAACCTCGGATGTTGCTTTCAGGCTGTGGAGTCACGAGACCTACTCCGGATTGCCCGCAAGCTTCGCTTCAAATGGATGGTGATATCCAGCTGTACCACTGGAAAAACCGAGGAAAATCTTAATTGAACTACATACCGGAATACAGCACGATGTGAGAGTTAGTCGTTCGCAGTTGGACACATGTCAAATAAATGTGAAAATATTTTTGAACAGTGAAAGCTATCTGTATGTGGACAGGAGTATGAACTTTTAAAATGGTAAATACCTGCTTGCATATCAAACGTAAGCTCAAAAACAAAATTCATATTATGGGCACCCACAATCCCCGATACTGAGCCCAGATACCTTCAAGAGTTTTACCCTGCTCATGGTGTTCGATGTGAGTAAACAGGGTGGGCATATCAGTTTGAATATGATCGACTGAAGGATCGAATTCAATACACATGGAAATATTTATCCATGCATGTACGCTTTCTCTCGACCGACTAGCATTATACAATTTTCGAGACAATGTCATCAAGATACTTTCGAGAATGCTGCAGAAAATATAAATACGATAGTCCGTAAACGATATCTATTGAGTCGGCATCGTGCTTAGACAGCAATAGGATATACTGTAATCTGCATAGATTCCAGACCCAGAGTGGCTACATGCTCAAGGGGATCATAGTATCATACTACACAATGGCAAGATGTGCATGTGCTTCTCCACCCCCTTCATCCATGGAAACTGTTGGATGAGAAAAGCAAGACGACGAATGACTGGCTGACTTAGTACTTCCACAGACTGGAGTGGGACGAAGACAAGATTCCATACCATCAAGTGGGAAACATGCTGCGCGATTTGCTGATGCACTATTTGCAAGGGCTGATTTGCATGACGGGATACGAATAGAATAAATGGCTGAGCAACTTGTGTAAAAACGAGGTTGAAATCCGTACTTGCATTCAAGTACGGCTGTCCTTCGCTGGGCAAGCTAAAGAAACTTTACGACGACCAGCATCGTCACATCTGCGACAGGTCCGAACTTAACTGGACATATGCGTGGAGGAATACACAGCTGCTGCGCAAATGGTGTGCCTCATCCTTGGCACTTGACACGACTTTTTCCCAACAGTGGTTGCGAAGAAGTTTTTTTTAAAACATTAACTGAGTATTAATATTGCTTCTGTGTTATGGAATTTATGTATTTATCAGTACAATACATTATGTGTGTGTGTAAAATCATTTAAATGTTATTTTTTACCCTAACTGGTTATACTTGCATATGTATCCTAAAAGACATATTAATAAAAGAAAATTCACATATTTCTTATGCTATATATACACATATATAAATATAGTGGTAATACTGATTAGTGCGAAAAATGCAGGGGTTCGTACAGATGGGGAATGTACACACACATTCCTTCAGTTTGAAATAGGGAGTGAGATGTTTGAGGCATGGTAAAGGTGGAGTTTGTGAGGGGGAAGGTGTGGTTTGAGGGGAGTGAGAGGGTAGGAGAGTGTGTGGAGNAGGCATGGTAAAGGTGGAGTTTGTGAGGGGGAAGGTGTGGTTTGAGGGGAGTGAGAGGGTAGGAGAGTGTGTGGAGAAAGGGGGCAGAGAGGTTTATGTGGTAGTTTTGGAGGGAAGAGAAGAAGTTTTGGATGGAAAGGGGGGATACGAAGGTGACGGGTATCAATAAAGGAGAGGGCACCTTGTTGCGGGAATTGTAAGTCCATCGACGAAAGAGTTGAGGAGTGGATCGTCTCATCTAACTTGTATAAAAGAAGTCGTATTTTGTATCCACAATGTCTTATAATGTTCCAGAGTCATCGGGTGGGCCACCTACAGCAGCATCGCCATCATTTTCTTCGGGTGTGGTGCTGACTACTTTCTGTGGATTGCCTGCAGCAGCACTGCTATCACCTTGTTCGAGCATGACAGCAGCTTCACCATCGTCTTGTTCATGCGTGGTGCCACCAGGACCATCGACTTGGAGTGGGCCATATACAGCAGCT
Organism: Clitarchus hookeri; assembly: GCA_002778355.1. Lineage (NCBI taxonomy): Eukaryota > Metazoa > Arthropoda > Insecta > Phasmatodea > Phasmatidae > Clitarchus > Clitarchus hookeri. The sequence continues at coordinate 78,303 of NQII01006252.1, read as the reverse complement.
TCATCGTCATCACGACCTGAGCCAACAGTGTCAAGACTTCGATACATGTACCGTTAGGACGGTTTTGCAAATTGCAGCAATGTTAGACGACACAAAAAGCATCAATGTAAGATGAACCCGTCCCTTGGGGCATATGTGTATAAAGTGTTTTCGTCTGTTTGCTCGTACTGACAATCTATACATTCGAAAATATTTAAAGGACTTGTTCCTCAACCCGCNAAGTGTTTTCGTCTGTTTGCTCGTACTGACAATCTATACATTCGAAAATATTTAAAGGACTTGTTCCTCAACCCGCAAAGCAAAACGTTATATTGTCGTCCCCACGAACCTCTGATGAACTTGTAAGTACTAAAGTGTGTAATGATGATGTAAACATGTAAGTCGGGAAGTGCATAGGGATGGTATGAACAATTAGCTGCCGATATCGGGTCGATCANGATGGTATGAACAATTAGCTGCCGATATCGGGTCGATCATGTCGCTATTTTGGTGAGATGTACAAAAAATGTAGCAATGTACGTAGGCACGAGAAGAGTGGGAAATGCGTGAAGAAGACAGAATGGGTTAATATGACTCTTGGCTGTTATAAGTGTGGTCGTAAATTCAAGAGTTATAATTCAATATACTATGAGGAAAAAGAGTGCCGTGATACATATCGCCACCATGTCAAACAGTATTAAACTCCTTCTTGAAAACCTGTCATATTTCCTGAAGCAATCTGCATTCAGGGGCTTTCTGAAATATTATGTTACTCCGAATCTGACAACTTCGTCGAAAGATGTTTGCACGTTCCTGGCATGTATGAAACAAAATTTAATAAACCGACTTACAGAAGAGCTGGAAAAACGTGGGTATTTAAACTAAAATATATAGTTGGAATCTACCCACTCGAAATCAAAACCCCACCAGTAAGAACATTGTTGAAGGGCATTCAAGACCTCGAATATACCTGTATATTATGTTTACAACATCTAAGAGTGTGTTGTAAACAGCATAATAAAGGTGTGACGCGAGAAAGAATAAATGGTGACGAAAGACTCTGGCTGGACACTCGATTCAGTTGAAAATTTACAGCTGACGAGTGTATATCAACAACTTACGAAATAATATGATTGCTTCCTGCCTCCGAAAAAATATTCGCAAAGAAATGTATGTATGTATGCATGTGTTTACAATGTTGTAAATAAATGTAATAATTTTCGTGTGTTTTATTTAATTGAAAAGATTGACATACCATAATGTANATTTACAATGTTGTAAATAAATGTAATAATTTTCGTGTGTTTTATTTAATTGAAAAGATTGACATACCATAATGTAATTATTATTACAATAGTATAAATTAGTTATAATCCAGGAATGGAAGAGTGTCTCGTCAATAAAAAGAGAAAAAAAAGGGATGTAAATGGACGACGGGGGAGCTCTCTGGTGGTAAAAGCTAAAAAATAAATAATTAGCAAACTATATAGTGTCTAGTATTGGAAAAAATAAAAATATGCGTTAAAGTCGTAATTTAGGGGCCAATGGGCAGATACGATTGATTGGTATAGGTGAAGNGGAAAAAATAAAAATATGCGTTAAAGTCGTAATTTAGGGGCCAATGGGCAGATACGATTGATTGGTATAGGTGAAGGGATGATTTGTTACGTAAGACCAATGATTAATTTTTGTGGAGGCTGATGAGGGGTGGTGGTGGATGGGGGAGCAAGTTATATGTTACTCGAGTTTTAAGAAATATTTTCTGACTTTTTCTCGATTTGATAATAACTACCTGGAGGAGGGGGGATGAGGGTTATGGGATGAACGAGGGGTATGGTAGTGCAACTTCATATGTTCTTCGATTTTTTATTGATCAATTTTAATTTAGATTTTTTTCTATTTTTTTAAATATTTTCCAGGGGCCGGGAAGGGGTGAGGTGAGGACGAAGAATGGTGTGTGTCGAGAAGGGGTGGTGGAAGAGGGGTTTGGATGTGNGGAAAAAATAAAAATATGCGTTAAAGTCGTAATTTAGGGGCCAATGGGCAGATACGATTGATTGGTATAGGTGAAGTGATGATTTGTTACGTAAGGCCAATGATTAATTTTTGTGGTGGCTGATGAGGGGTGGTGGTGGATGGGGGAGCAAGTTATATGTTACTCGAGTTTTAAGAAATATTTTGTGACTTTTTCTCGATTTGATAATAACTACCTGGAGGAGGGGGGATGAGGGTTATGGGATGAACGAGGGGTATTGTAGTGCAACTTCATATGTTCTTCGATTTTTTATTGATGAATTTTAATTTAGATTTTTTTCTATTTTTTTAAATATTTTCCAGAGGCCGGGAAGGGGTGAGGTGAGGACGAAGAATGGTGTGTGTCGAGAAGGGGTGGTGGAAGAGGGGTTTGGATGTGGTAGGTGCTGGATTGCTGGATGGTGGTCGCATGATGGGTCCATGTCCACTGATCCTCCCTTGTGCGCTGGACTTCGCTCGGAGTCGCTAATCATCCTCTACTGCTCTGCGGATTAAGTGACTCATTCCGCTAAGAGTCTCTATTCCTCTTGCTCGCCTGAGTATTTCTCGGCTGTTGCTTCGAGAAGCTTCGGATCCGCTTTCCTTGTTTCCCTTTTTTTTTTTTTGTGGAATTTTTGGTGAAAAAAGTGATTTTTTGGTAAAGTATTTAATTCAGGAAGTGATTTTTGGGGTGAAACAGGAATTTTGTCGTTAACATGGCTATTACAGGCCGCAGGCCACCATTTAAGTAGGTGTGCAATGCAAGAACAATGGAACACATTCGTAGATTAATCTTTGAAAAACGCAATATTTCGCCTGTGATTCCGCAACCCGCCTAATAGTCTTGGCGAGATTCTGCTCGTTCAGGGAAACAGGCGCGACAGTTTAGCAATAAAAACCGCTTCCCAAAAGTGTGAGTTTAACGATTGTTTTCCTTTTTTATGATGTTCTTTTACGAGTTGGTGATCTACTTTGGCTCCTCTTTTTTCTTTTTTTTGCTAGAGATTTTTTTATTTTCACAGTGGTAATTTATTTGTGACTAAGTTTATTTTAATCTAATTTCCCTTTTATATTTTTAAAACCGTGAAATTTTGGGCTTTATAAAGCCATATATATATATATATATATATATGTGAAATATTCATTTCTTTAAATTTTTTGATTTATTTTGCTGTCTTGTTATCATAATTAGCATACAAAATTCTTTTATAAACGAGCGAAAACAACAACATATTATATTACCATTAATTAATGAGCATTTAATTTTTTACTACAAAGCGTAAATCGTTCCATTCCTTTACCGCTACATTGCACTTGGTATATTACTTAAAGAAAACCTCTAAAATCTAGGTACAATATAGTTATCATACATTAGTTAAACAAATAGTAAAAAGAAAACCGACTTAACTGCCACGTCTGTGAAACGAGTTCTACTATAATTTTATAAAGTTATAAAAATTAACAAAAACAAAAATCACTTATAAAAACAAAAACACGAAAGAATATTTTTTAAATGAAGATAAAACTTACTCTTTGAATATGGCGTATAATGAATACAGTTACAAATGAATTTGTTTTAGACCTTCAGTTTTTAGAAAACATGACACGTCAAACAACAATAATATTTTAATATTTGTACGTAGTGGTTTAACTTAAATTATATTGTTCGTGTTCAATAACGAGTTATCAGTGAAAAGTTTAAGTTTCTCCATTTCTGCAAATATAACATANAAATTATATTGTTCGTGTTCAATAACGAGTTATCAGTGAAAAGTTTAAGTTTCTCCATTTCTGCAAATATAACATATGTTTTCTTATATTTACATAAAATAATTGCAAACCTATTATCCAAATTTGTTTGTTGTCTCATTCTATAATTTTGAACATAGCATATATATATTAAAGATGAAACGAATATTGACATAATGTATTATAATGCCTACACTGTTTTACTAACCATCTCATTCCTTTTACGTCATTGAAGTACGCGATAGAGNACATAATGTATTATAATGCCTACACTGTTTTACTAACCATCTCATTCCTTTTACGTCATTGAAGTACGCGATAGAGCAAGCGGAAATATTGAATCTGTATTGATAGATTCACGACAACAAATTTTACGTTTTTTCGAACTTTTAATGAAGTACATAAGTATGTAAATTTACATAGCTCAAAGTGTCCATATTTCTTTGTCACTGTTGTATATGTTATAATGTGTATACGTAGTACATATTTTTTGTTATATTCATATATATATTGTTTACTTCTTATAAGGGAGATATTTAATTTTTTTCATGATCAGCTAGAGTAGCTCTGGAAAATTTTTGCTGTTGATTTTCCTCTAAAATCAATGGCTTCCGCGAGCCGGGAGGCACTGCTGAAAACGACAGGGCGTATTTAATAATAGGCTATCCAGTTTCTTTCGTGGCAAACTGTCCTACACTTTATAAACAATATTTACTTAGTAAAAACCTTCATTCCAACTGTTTCCTAAAGATGACTATGCCAACGGTTGGAAAGATATGAGACATGGTCCAAAATGAGGTTGNCTAATTTCCCTTTTATATTTTTAAAACCGTGAAATTTTGGGCTATATAAAGCCATATATATATATATATATATGAAATATTCATTTATTTAAATTTTTTGATTTATTTTGCTGTCTTGTTATCATAATTAGCATACAAAATTCTTTTATAAACGTGCGAAAACAACAACATATTATATTACCATTAATTAATGAGCATTTAGTTTTTTACTAAAAAGCGTAGAATCGTTCCATTCCTTTACCGCTACATTGCACTTGGTATATTACTTAAAGAAAACCTCTAAAATCTAGGTACAATATAGTTAACATACATTAGTTAAACAAATAGTAAAAAGAAAACCGACTTAACTGCCACGTCTGTGAAATGAGTTCTACTATAATTTTATAAAGTTATAAAAATTAACAAAAACAAAAATCACTTATAAAAACAAAAACACAAAAGAATATTTTTTAAATGAAAATAAAACTTACTCTTTGAATATGGCGTATAATGAATACAGTTACAAATGAATTTGTTTTAGACCTTCAGTTTTTAGAAAACATGACACGTCAAACAACAATAATATTTTAATATTTGTACGTAGTGGTTTAACTTCAATTATATTGTTCGTGTTCAATAACGAGTTATCAGTGAAAAGTTTAAGTTTCTCCATTTCTGCAAATATAACATATGTTTTCTTATATTTACATAAAATAATTGCAAACCTATTATCCAAATTTGTTTGTTGTCTCATTCTATAATTTTGAACATAGCATATATATATTAAAGATGAAACGAATATTGACATAATGTATTATAATGCCTACACTGTTTTACTAACCATCTCATTCCTTTTACGTCATTGAAGTACGCGATAGAGTAAGCGGAAATATTGAATCTGTATTGATAGATTCACGACAACAAATTTTACGTTTTTTCGAACTTTGAATGAAGTACATAAGTATGTAAATTTACATAGCTCAAAGTGTCCATATTTCTTTGTCACTGTTGTATATGTTATAATGTGTATACGTAGTACATATTTTTTATTATATTCATATATATATATTGTTTACTTCTTATCAGGGAGATATTTAATTTTTTTCATGATCAGCTAGAGTAGCTCTGGAAAATTTTTGCTGTTGATTTTCCTCTAAAATCAATGGCTTCCGCGAGCCGGGAGGCACTGCTGAAAACGACAGGGCGTATTTAATAATAGGCAATCCAGTTTCTTTCGTGGCAAACTGTCCTACACTTTATAAACAATATTTACTTAGTAAAAACTTTCATTCCAACTGTTTCCTAAAGATGACTATGCCAACGGTTGGAAAGATATGAGACATGGTCCAAAATGAGGTTGNTTTCATTCCAACTGTTTCCTAAAGATGACTATGCCAACGGTTGGAAAGATATGAGACATGGTCCAAAATGAGGTTGAGGGGCTGATTTAACTAGAATTGTAGACCGCTAGTAGGGTGCAGTTGAAGTGAGTTAATTGAATAATTTTGACACAAAACTCGATACCATGGTAACTGCTTACATTTAATTTCTACTGCTGTTGCAGTACTCTACTGCCTCCTTTACCGTTTGCCTTTCATTAATGTTTTTGACTTACGACATCACGTAATCAAAGTTTTGTGGAGAACTTAAAAATAACGAAAATGTGTTATTTTAGTCGTTCCAGCATGATAATCAAATGTGTCTACTTGCATAAAAAAGCAGGGTTAATCATAATTGAGGTTTACTGATAATTCAATCAGTACACAATAATTTTCTACATATAAAAATTCCAGCCACAAAAATTATAGCTCTTATAATAAGGAAGCATTCAGGGAAACAATAGCTTAAAAAACATGTTAGTAGTGGGACATGGAATTAATAGGAACTTTTGAGCAAATCCGCTTTATGTTACATATCAGTACCAAGTATTATGTAGTGCAATGATAAATAACTTAATTTCTAAGACATTTTAAAATGACGCTAAATGTGTTAACAATACGGTAAAAATAATTATCATACGAACTTCACCCTAAATCCATACAGGTTCAGAGAGAGATNTAAATGTGTTAACAATACGGTAAAAATAATTATCATACGAACTTCACCCTAAATCCATACAGGTTCAGAGAGAGATTAAAATTATAATATAAATATATCCTTGCACACATAAAAACAAAATAAGAGAAAAGGAGATTTTAAGATAATTTTAATAATAATAAAAGGGGTAAAATTTGTATATTTTCTGATTAAGACCAAGGACTGTAGTCCTATATCATTTTTAAATTAGATAAAAGTAATTATTTGTATGAAATATTTTAAAAATTTTAATGCATATTTATCAAACGTTTCTGACATGTACAAATTTTTTTAAAATGTTTGTTCAAAAGTAATAGTCTCTAGAAAACTCTCTTGTAATAGAGAGGAAGGTCTGCCTAACGTGGCCACCACCAACATTTCCGGAACGGTTGCAGATAACGAAATGCGGTTTTAGTTAAATGAAATCACGTACGGGGGCAAGTAATTTGCTGCAAAGTGACTATTCGTAACACGTGTATAGACAGAAATAATAAAACCAAATGTGATATTTCCCCTGGAAACATACATTTATTTCATCGACATCTGAAAGGACGTGCAAAGGGGAATTCAGTGATATAATATAAGGACAGGAAATAAACACAGAAACGCCAAGAAATAATGTGCAAATATGACTAAGTTAGGTGGGCCGGTGGCATGGGGCAGCGGACATATACTCACAGCTGTAAGCAAGCAGCACGCGCCGTGACTCNTAAGTTAGGTGGGCCGGTGGCATGGGGCAGCGGACATATACTCACAGCTGTAAGCAAGCAGCACGCGCCGTGACTCATCCTGGCGGGACTGCTTCTTTATAGCAGCGCAACACCCGTCCCCGTTATGTGTTATGCCAAGTGGCATTGCAGTGCGCTGCTGTATGTACGCAATGAAGTTCACGAATGAGGAAAAACTGGACGCTCTACTTATTTACGGTGAGTGTTGCAGAAATGCCAAGCAAGCCGTCCAAATGTATTGTGAAAGGTATCCTAATCAGACGCCTATCCCAAGGCAAACGAAATGCAGAATTTGAATACGTGTATTGTCCCTATTGGGTTGTAATTCCACAACACCAGTGCGACAAAAGACTGCTACGGGCCTCTTGCATCAACACGATGTGTTGGCACGTGTCGATGCAAACCCTGACGTGGGTACGCGAGAACTTTCCGGGTTCGTAGGAATAAGTAAAAAGTGAGCTACGGATACTGCGTCGGCGAAAATTCAATCCATATCACGCGGCTCTTTATCAGGTTTTACAGAAAGGTAATATCTATCAGCGTGTTCAGTTTTGTAAGTTTGTTCTGATATCTGAATGAGACGACAGAAAATGTCTATAGAACGTATTATTTACCTATAAAGTGACCTTCACAAACCACGTGCGCGTTAATGTACTAAATAATCACTACTGGGTGACGGAGAATCCACGTTGGGTCCGGCACGTGGAAAACCAGCGACAGTGGAAAGTGAACGTGTGATTTTGAATCGTTCGAGGCTACGTCATATGACTCTTCTTCATTCAAGGGACAATGATTGGCTGCACGTACGCCCATTTTCTCAGAGAGACCTTACCGGTACTTCTGGATGACATGCCGCTTGATATATGTCATGATATGTGGTTTTCAGCATTATTGCTGTCCTGCGTATTTTGATTTAGTGGCAAGGCAAGTGTTAAATGAAACGATTCCAANTGTGGTTTTCAGCATTATTGCTGTCCTGCGTATTTTGATTTAGTGGCAAGGCAAGTGTTAAATGAAACGATTCCAATCCGGTGCTTAGGGCATGGTGGTGTTGTAATAATGGCCATCTCGCTCCCCCGATTTCACACCTCTCGGTTTTTTCTTGTGAGGAAACTGATATAAGTTTCCTACGACGCCAGAAGACATGCAAGGACACATTGTGGCAGCTTTCAGAGTCATTACGGCAGAAACACTTAAGGTCGCTTGTCGCTCGCTACGTATGCATTTATATATGTGTAATACTGTCGATGGTTAACACATCGATAACGTGCTGTGGACAGATCTAGTATGGAACTTTTTAACCATAACTGTACTCTTTTTTTTTTTTGGTAAGCAAGCGGGTGCGATTTAATTTCTCCATAGGTTGGTTTGTTCTATTGTTTTTGTGCATCTGTACGCACTCGTTACTCAGTACAGTTAATGACTCGGGAACAAATCTCCTGAATTACGTTGGTATCTGATTAAAATGTCATGTACTGATATCAGACTTGCACTCACATAGCCGTCTTCCCTCTGCTGCGGTGCTCTCCTTTGCTCAGTATCGCATTCTGTGCCCCTTGCTCCATTAAGGTATGTGCTACGCTGCTATAAGGAAGCGGTCCCAGCAGGATGAGTCACGGTGCGTGTTGCTTACTTACAGCTGTGAGTACAGGTCCACTACCCCATGCTTCCGGCCCACTTTAGTTAATCATATTTTCACAGTATTTCTTGGCGTTTCTGTGTTGCTTTCCTTTGCATATGCTACATTACTGAATTCCTATTTGCACGTACTTTCAGATGCCGTTGAAATAAAAGTATGTTTCCAGGGGAAAAATCGTATGTGGTTTAATTATTTCTGTCCATACACGTGTTACGAATATTCACATTACGGCAAATTACTTTTCTCCGTACGTAATTTCATTTAGCGAAAACAGCATTTCTTTATCTGCAACCGTTCCGAAAATTATGGTGGAGTCCACGTTTAGTGGACCATCCAGTATATATAAAAAAATTCAATTACTGTCACTCAGATACTGTGAATAAGATGTTGATAAGAACCGAAATTCAGTGGATAATAATTTATATCATAATTTTATACGTTAAATATCACCAGGTTTCACCCGGGTTTCAAAAGGTGGTTAATATAGTTGAGTCGAACTGGTGCCCGTGATTAAACCAAATCAGTTTGCCAGTAGTCACTTAACATTCGAACACTGCATAAAAATGAAGTAAAACAATGTTAAACATACATGAAGCCAAGAACCTCTACATTATTTTAAACGTAGTAAACAACAGCAGCTTCACATTATTATTTTATCGCTTCGAACCAAAACAGAAACTAAGAATATAACCGAAGAGAATCTAACTGTGAGAAAAATGAAACACTTGATTGCGTGTCTGACAACTGACTCATTTTAAAGTTACGCTATCTAGTCTTAAAACTGAGACGTCAGTTCCAGGTCGACGCGCTTCCAACTCCTAGAAAGTCATTTAAACTTCAGTCCAAGAGCCGTTCAACTAAGTTCCTCAGTACCGGTTCGGGCGAGCCCACTGCTTAATCTACTTCCACTCCACCCCTACCTCCTCGAAAGGAATTGTTTACATAACTGTTGTTCGGCATGGTTATAATTAAGCTGCCCGCCTCTTAACGGCAGCACTTTGTCCACACAATAACTAGAGCAGTACAAAGCTTACATTCCCTACCTTCTCTTCGCTTTGTTGCCCCTGTGTAGTACGGAATTGCCACAGCACTCGCGATGAGCGTGTTACCTAGCAGCAGGCGCTAGTGTGCGGGCAAATGAAAACACACCCGTATACGAATACGTTTTTGTAAACACTGGTTTTCAAAACCGGTAAATAATGTTAACGCGTAATATATATATATATATATATATATATATATATATATACTATTTCATATAAATAAATTTTAGATTTATTTTCTTTAGAGCTAATTATGAGAAAGAAAACGTGGTAAATGTCGTCAGAATTCTAAAGACGTGTGATTTTATCGAATGAGTATTTTATATAGCTCAGCTTCAATAAAAGTTTATTATCTTAAGAATGATAGGTGCACATTTGATTTAAGTCCCTTTTTGTGTCTACTACAACAAAACTCTTGTTTCGTTCAACGAACTGAAAATATACTAGTATTACTTATAATATGCTCGCGGTAAATACTCGCAAAATATTCTAAATAGATTATTTCAAACAATTTTCAAGAAACTGTACAATAACTAACAAGGATTTAATAAGATTAAATTTAGTAACGAAATTATAATAGTTCTTATAATTTTAAGCAGTGTCAATTGAATATACACGAATCAGCGTATAATTGTTATGTATTAATATTTAAAAATGTTGGTTCTCTTGGATACTTGAACATTTCGTGTTTTACTTTGAGAAAATATAAGCAACTGTTAGTGTCTTTGCCTATCAGTGTGCTACGTAGCAAACCAGTCCACATTGTAGTTAATGACCTATTAAAAACAAAAACACCTACTCTCCTTTCCCCTTACGTGTGGCCACATGTTGCAAAAATTTCAAAACTTAGACTTATGCTCATTACATTTACACACCAGAGTAAATATTTTAACCTCAAAGGAACAGTTTAATTACTTACTAGTATTCTACTAAATTTTCAGCTGTACTGCAAAAGTTCCAATGATTTGCATTATGTCAATATTTTTAATTTTGTTTCTTTATTGTGACACTTCAAATAAGTGTATTTCATGACGTTTTATTACAGCATTTTACAAAAATAATGCAGGCGCATGAAATATTACGATATAATGTCAAGTTACCCGTAGAAGTTATGCTTCTCAGTTTATGTATATAACTTAATATATTTGTATTTATTTTTATACCAAACACGTAAACAGATAAAATTTGTTTTCCTTGCCCTATCGTTTATTTGACGGTTTCAGTTTGTGGTTTTTTGTGTTTTGATACTTACTTGTAAATTTTAGTGTTAAAAGTTTGAGCCTCACTTTGAAAAACAGGTAAAAGCTGAGGGATATAAAGCATATTTCATCATAACATGAAATTAATAATAATGACGTACGGAAAATAAACATACGTATGAATGTCGATATTGAAAACACTACCACGAACGCCATCTCTCCTCTCTCAATTTCTGCCTCGCCTTATCATCACTGACACTAAAGACCAGAATTTAAGAATCTCCTCAATATACCTCTCGCTCACTTTCAAGTCATTGTTTTGGCTGTGAAAATGGAGTTCTGATGTACGGAGAGGATTCACTTAGTTTAGCAAGCTGTACATGGGTTGCAGAACTAAGTGCGAATAAAGAAATACAACATTTGACGTTAACATTACGTTTATGTTTAAGCTAAAAAAGCGGACCATCGAAAGTCTCTCGAGCTCAAAGACTGTAGATGCATCGACAACTTTGTCTTTGAGTTCAAGTTTTCTTGCCAGGAGAAATTGTTTACTGTATATGAACATGAATAATTTTCTTATATATTAAATTGAATTATCCAATGACAAGTTATCTGCAGGCTTTTGTCCAAACGTTCATATTTTTCATTGAATTGCATTTATCGCATATTAGGGACGTGTCGTCGTTCAATTTTTGATAGTACTCTTCGTTTGCAATACAAGAATCGTATAATTTCATAAAGGGAACTTTCGTGTGAATTGCTCGCAATAATCATCTCTCCTCCACAACAGAAAATATATTCTCATTCGACAGCTAATAAATCGTCAGAGTTGGTGTATCTCATCTCAGCTCAGTAGAAAGAAGACTGATGTCCGTCCACTGTAACTAAGTGACCAGAAGGATTATATCGATTGCAAAGATAGGCACTTATAAAAAATCTTAAATTCTCGTAATTTAGTAAAACAAATGGTATGACTTTATCTGGGGAATGCAAAAATGTTCGCACCAATAACCAAAAAATGTATATTTAAAAACTATGTTTAAGATATACCTACACGGATTTCCCTCAAATAAGTGGGAAACTAGTGTTGACGATGTTTATATAATTATTCGGACTTTTGACAAGGTTTATTATTAGGAGTTATTTCAGGAAACGACAGCTTTAACAAAAGTTTTTCAGTTTGTGTATGGTAAAAAATTTTCAGAAATTAGTGATATGACTGCAAATAGAAAGAGGTTGCCTTTATTTATCGCTACTTTTCATGGAGAAACAATTTACCGGTAAGTTTGACGTATTTTATAATAGAAAATTGAGAAACAAGGGAAAGAAAATACTAGGAAATTAAATCGTTTTCTGCAAAGGAGTTTCACACGATAACATATTAATAAACGGGCAATTAAGTGCCACTATTTTACTTGCCCGCAAAATTCATAATGAAAATAATATTATGTGCCAAAAATTTAAAGCTGTTATTTATTGCTATCAGACAAACTACAGCCAATGAATACAAATTTTCGAAAAGTTACTAGTATAATAATGCGACTTTCGCATACAAAGAAAAACGTCGGTCGTTGCTCGGGATAAGCATTGTGGCTTAGGATTATTTTTTCAAACTTGCACAGCGATACGGAATCCTTTTTTTACACTTTTCGTGATCGATCTTTATAAACTGGACAATAATATTCCTGTATTCATTTTCTTGAATCCCATTGTTAGTTATACCTACTGTCGCGATCAGTGCATTATAACAGTTATCCTAACTATGAGTAGTCTTGCATATATTTTTATATTTAGTAATAATAACTATGATGTACGGACACACACAAACTCGCTAAAATCAACGTAATTCCCATGTCTGTTCGAGTTGCTAATTACATGGCAGTATTATTACACATAGAACGACCGCAGTAAGATGCATGTTGCTATTGGCTCTTAATTTCCTGTGCGTTTACGCGCAGTCTCGTCGCGTCACTATTTTGCTTCCCTTGTGCTATAACTTCATTTGAACGCATGTTATTTACTCCGCCGCCCTTTTCAAAACGCAGAGCGAGGGCGACATAGCAACATAGCCGGAAATTGGCACACGTCACCATTAACCAGCCCCTCCCCAGTTGCGCACTAAACCTTTACGCTGCTGGCCATGTCCACTCTGCTGCCCCCCCCCCCCCNTTTCCCAGTTCACTCCTTTACCGTCCGTTGCCCATGTTTTTGCGCAGCAATTAACTAGACCAACCTAACCCCTGCACGACCCTCTTGGAGCTGGCGTCCCACCACCCTCCTCACTCCCTTCTTCGTACCCCCATAGGGGTCAGGCAAGGGATTCAGGCCACGTTTCCTACACAATGCTCCCTTTCCCCCCAGCACCCCTGCACACCCAGTGCTTCATGGCTACCCCTTTTGCTCGCCTTAGGTTTACGCTGTCAACATTTCCGAAACTCAGCTCCTCTCTGGTGTGCAGTAATTGCCAGAGGCGGGGACCGCCGTCCTTACCAACAACACGGCGATGAATTCCTCCACACCCACACACCACGCACACACACATGGAACACGTACACTAACACACAGCATGCAGCTAAACTAAATTGAGTTCCTCGGATAGTTTCCCTTAGTTGTTATCATTAGGATAACAACAAATCCCACCATTATATTATGTAACACATGATTTTTATTCTTGTGTAAACATTAAAATACCTTATTTTTGGTTAAATTGGCATTTTTTATGTTTTATGTATAAATTGTAATATTTAATTCAAATAAATATGAATTAAAACAGTTATAAATTAGGTGTGTTGGTAATGCCTTGAAATAAATTGTTCTTATGCAAAATATTACTAAACAGAGTGCTCACAAATGTGGTGCGTTGGGCATTTGGTGTAATTTCCTAGACTATCATAAGCTTTAATTTTATGAGGTGAAGGATTATCTAGAAAGTAGAACTTTAGCAGGACTTCAAAATTTGGAAGCATCCGTGACTGGACAATTACATTTCCTGAAACACGAGATGTTCTCTTTCCCTCTTATAAACACATTGGTTTACAATATACGTTTGAATTATAATATTTACANAAAAATGTGGTGCGTTGGGCATTTGGTGTAATTTCCTAGACTATCATAAGCTTTAATTTTATGAGGTGAAGGATTATCTAGAAAGTAGAACTTTAGCAGGACTTCAAAATTTGGAAGCATCCGTGACTGGACAATTACATTATCTGAAACACGAGATGTTCTCTTTCCCTCTTATAAACACATTGGTTTACAATATACGTTTGAATTATAATATTTACATTCTAATAGATTGCATCTACGAAACAGTCAGGCGAAGAAAAAATATTTACTTTCCGGGAAGAGTGTACTCTGGCCAATAAACGCTGCATAGTTCGCTAAGAAGTTGAATTTTGATGGCTCGCGTTGTGCAAGTAACTCTGATGACGGCACTCATTTGTGAGCGAACAGGGCATCATCTCACTGTTCACGTGAACATGTGTCAGGCACATCGATCTCCGTGACAGACGTGACTTCCACTCACATCTATATGGCATATTGCAATATTCATGAGGAAGATGTAAGAATTTCCAATAAAAGAACTGGAGTTAAAATTACATCCTTAATTGTGTAAAACTGTGTATACGTAACCAGACGTCGAAACATGTTAAAGAGACTGTCACCTGAAGCACAGGTGGTAAGGGCCACTTAAATAAAGTGCTTGGAGCAATTATTTACTGCTCGTGAGTCACCTCTTTCTGAAAATACCAATTCCTTTGACGCATATATACTGAAAAATCCTTCATAATATTTTACCGTTTTCGTCTGTACATACAGTTTTATTATGAAGTCCGGGTAGACAAATTGTAATATGATGCTTTGTGGAAAAGGGTAGAAAATGCTGATTATAACCTATGAGCTAACGTTGTTACAAAGGGAGATAGACACGCTTGATAAGTGGAGATATAATGAGGTTATTTGCAAAATTTCGGAGACATTATATGAAGAAAAAAATATATTCGTGAAGTTTGTGTGTTGGCCCGTTTTGATTAATGCCATTTGTGAGCACATAGCGGATGATAGCAATCGATAAACCACCGTAGGTTATTAGTTAATAGCATGGCGTTTCTAATATCCTAATAGCGGGCGAGGTTATCACCCGCTTAATGTTCACAGATATGAAATCAGGCTAATTCAACAATAATTTTGTTTTATCTCATTTTGCAAATAACTGCTTTTCGTTTGTACTTTTCAAGGGTCTCTCTTTCTTGCCAATCACGTTGTTATAATCCGTATTAGGTTTTATACCACATTTTCCAAAGTTTCAGCCTGGAATTCGGGATAAAGCTGTGAGTGAAGGTTTGGGCAGCTCCAATAACAGTGATTTGAGATGAGTATGGAGCAACGTCGGAGTGCAAGGTTGGGGGAAACGGGAGATCCCTGAGAAAATACGCCTATCAGCGCATCGTCCGGGGGTGACCTTGCCGGGAATCGAAACAGGTTCACCTTGGTGGATGCGAGTAGTCTAACCAATAAATCACCGCGGCCCCAGGATAAACATGTAGTTAATTTATAACTGAAACGTTTGCTACCCCGTAACCTTACTGCAGAAAATTCATGTACTGCTATCACTGTTAATGGTTATAGCTTACAACAGTTCGGTCTTTAGAATTACTTATAAATGATTATTAATATGTTATAACTGTCTCTAATTGAATTAATTTATTTGTTAAAAATTTCAAGCAATTACATATATCATTTCAGATGTTAGTCAATCATTTTCTAATGGCTCAACAAAAGAGTTCAATTTATACTTTCTGAGATAATAGTGTTTAAGTTCCATCACCGTTTAATAATGAAATCAAGCTTAAGTAAGATACTTGAAATATTCATCTCACTGAAATGATGAAAAAAATGGGAATCAGTCAATATGTCAACTCTACGTCATATTTAGTTTGAAAATACACATTAGATTTATAACGTCTGCAGATGTCTTGCGTGCTACAAAAATCTACTCTTGTCACTACAAACCAGCATTCAGTTACGACTTCTGAGTTGCGTAATCAAAAATTAAATGGCGCTTTGACGAAGTCAAACATAATGCAATCTTTTGCAGTTCTGTGAGAGGACAGAACATACAGGTAGTACACAAATAATAGAGAGTCTGTTATTTTCAGTATATTTCCAAATTATTTTTACGTAATTAACGTTTACATGCAATTTAAAAATGTGTTATGTATATAAATGTACATTAGAAATCTGTAATTTATAGTACGATTTTTTTATGCGTTTCTGTAACACTTCCGACATTAAATTTTTTAAACATTGATTGTTACATAATGTTTTAGATTGCAGTTACTACCGTAATATTTTACGTAAGCTTTTAGGCTGTTGGTTAGGATGCCAAACAA
Organism: Clitarchus hookeri; assembly: GCA_002778355.1. NCBI lineage: Eukaryota > Metazoa > Arthropoda > Insecta > Phasmatodea > Phasmatidae > Clitarchus > Clitarchus hookeri. The sequence continues at coordinate 61,702 of NQII01006252.1, read as the reverse complement.
ATGAGAGTTCTACTCGTATAATCAGGACTATCTCAGAATTTTGACACCACTTAGTCAGCGCTCCTGAACCATTTTGAAACAGAAAATCCTATCGTAAGAAGCACATCTGTGAATTGCCGATTGTGCTACAAAACAAAAATAATATTACGAGATAAAATTGGTAGTTGCTTTAGATCATTAGTTGCCAAAGGTCTTATATGAGATGGACTGTAATCTGACGTCAATATTTATAGTTTTTTTAATTACGAAAGTAACGACTGAAGTATCCATGCTCTCATTTAAGCTATCCGCGGTTAATATGGCACTTTCAAAAGCCCTGCTTTAGATCTAATTCCCTTTTAATTGTGTCACCTTCTCCCATATCTAAAATTAACATCGCCATTGCCCTGATTACTTCATTGATGTCCCATTCATGAGAAACGAGGGCATTGTTATAAATGAAAAAATATGACGTATGGATTTGTAATTGCGTATAAGAATGAGTATAAAATAAGAAACGTAAACATCTGTGAATATAAATTCGAACATTAAACTCGTAGTAGAAGGCCAAGTCTTAGGATTATATGAATGAATTCGCTACCAACTAAACTGGGAGCCTACTCTGCATGCCGGTGTGTGTAGGCCTGCTGTAGCATACGTGTATTTACAGGCAAGAATTGATTTATGAGGCGTTGGAAACAAAAAAAAAATAATTTTATTACTGTAAAATTATTGAGAAAATTGCTAGACAATTGTAAGTTAATATTCGCAAACTTTTTTGGCAAACATATTTTTCTTTACACGTAAGAAATAATTACCGCACTCTGGAGTAAAACTCACTTACATGGCAGTGAAAAATCCCATGCATGTTTGGAAAAATTATCTTACGGCGTGTGGATCTCCTCAGCAATGTCTTAACCGATGAATGGGAGGACGGGAGGAAGAAACAATAGAAGGCGCCATTTAGAACAGTATGTAGGCCTTATATTCGTTAGGACAGGCATAATACTAAACAATAAAAATCAATGTCTAGGTAGAAAATCTTAAAAATATAATTATCAGTAGTTACCAATGGCAAGTTTGTAACAGAAAAAGGGAATAAAAAAATATTTTAAGAGACTGTAGAAAACGGATAGCTTTTTGTTCACGTGTTCATATCTCAATATACACTTTTATCTTCACCCTCGTAGTTTTTATGTCCAGGAAATTATTAAAAGACTTGGATACGTATTGACTTCAAAGCACTTATAGTCACTACAGAAGTTCTACACAAACTTTGCTTTGTACCGCGCGTAAGTAACTGAGCAATCTGTTACACAAAATAATTATAATAACCAGTTCCAGAAATAACTCATTTGTCAAGTTGTTCTTAGAATTGCGGGAATGTTCAAGCTAATAATGATAAATATTTTAGGAAAAAATTTCTACAGTTATTTCAAGTTAAAATTTTGCAAGTATAATTGAAATAAATGCATTTTATTTTTAGTGTGGAATTTCTTGAGTACATCATTTATCACTAATCCAGATACGATGTCGCCGTGGTGTAATGGATAGCAAGAAAGCCTCCCGCATCACAGCTCTGTTGCTCGCGCACACTCACCGACCAGCTTCTAGGACTTTATAGTCGTATCGGCTATTAATCGTCTTATAATTATTAGGTGGTCATGAAATAAAGAGTGTTAATACTCCTGAATTGATTTAAATATAGTTTTTTTTATAACATATAGTTAATATTGCCTTACCAATATAGGATTTTTTCACACTTTTTTCAGGTACTGTTTCGGNCTTGAATTGATTTAAATATAGTTTTTTTTTATAACATATAGTTAATATTGCCTTACCAATATAGGATTTTTTCACACTTTTGTCAGGTACTGTTTCGTACTGTTAGGGAATAGCGCTTTACGTATTATGTTAATTTACTCTACATTTAAGAGGTGACTTTACTTTACGTGCAAGTGTGATTTGCTTCTCTTACATGCAAGGAAATTTTACTTTAAATTTTTTACAGTGATATTTCTACCACATACTGTTCAAATGTTAGACATTATCATTAATAACTCTTTCCTCTGGAACAATTTTTAGAGGGCATTATTTTTCCATAAATACATGTCAAAATCACAATTTTACTATTTTAGAAACGTAAAAATAATGAAAACCNAAAATCACAATTTTACTATTTTAGAAACGTAAAAATAATGAAAACCCTTATATTTACAGAATTGAGAATATTCACACAGAAAGAAGATGCCAAGAGCTCTTTCGAGCAAGACGTATATAAGATGGTACATGGGTATGTTTTTGCAATTCCAAAAAATTGCTGAAAATTAGGAAATTTCCGCATATATTTTATTTGTGGCTGTCCCTTAATTGATAGAAAATAGCTTTTGCCAAACATACCTTAAAATGAATCAAGACGAGATCATTCATTTGCCCACATAACATTTTGTACAAATCGTTTGATTTATTTTATTTGTAAATTACAAAAACAGTAAAATTTTTGCGTTGATGTATAATTTTGCAGAAACAAAGCTATCTAAAAAAATTTTATTAGAGGGATAGGTATTCACAGGTAATGTCTGCAAGATGTACATATATAAAATAACACTTTTTTCTGTGGCTTGCTTTACCGTGAACAGCTTTTAATATTAGTTAGTTTTTTTTTCAGCGAGTTCTCAGTGCTGTTTTTCAACATTTGGTAGCTGTGATAAAAAGTTGGAATTGGAAGATCCTTCGTGCGTGCCTGCAGTCGGCGACGAGTTTTTTTTAAAGGTGGAGACCTTATGAATTTGAGGAGCAACAGATGTGCGTGGATGGGACCCGGGTGCACTCGGACCGTCAGGCCAGCCTCCTTGCACAGCATTTTCCCTTCTTCCAGGACAGCGACAGCAAGAAAAAGGAATCCCTGTGAGATGAAATGTCGGCCATGTACGATTATTGCAACGATGCGAAAGTTCCCAATAAAAAGAAATTACGCCACGCAAATTGAAGATGGCAGAATGCAAAAAAGGTATCCAAAGAAATAAAATAAATGTAGAAGAGACAGAAAATAAAATTCGCGTTTTAGCATTATATTTATAAGGCAGCTTTTTGATCTTGTTACTGAAATCTGCTATTGTTTTAAGCATTTTTTAAAAATATACACAGAACTTGTTAAAAGCGTGTATGAAGAATAAATTATGTGGANTGCTATTGTTTTAAGCATTTTTTAAAAATATACACAGAACTTGTTAAAAGCGTGTATGAAGAATAAATTATGTGGATTTGCTATCGAGAACACATTTCGTTTCATAAATATGAACTAGCTACTCATTAACATGCTAATGAATGTGAAACTGATGGTTTATTTCAAATTCAAGTTTCCATCATTTTTAACAATAACTGTGAACATANTGCTATTGTTTTAAGCATTTTTTAAAAATATACACAGAACTTGTTAAAAGCGTGTATGAAGAATAAATTATGTGGAATTGCTATCGAGAACACATTTCGTTTCATAAATATGAACTAGCTACTCATTAAAATGCTAATGAATGTGAAACTGATGGTTTATTTCAAATTCAAGTTTCCATCATTTTTAACAATAACTGTGAACATANAATGCTAATGAATGTGAAACTGATGGTTTATTTCAAATTCAAGTTTCCATCATTTTTAACAATAACTGTGAACATATTAACACATGCAAATTACGATACGAGGTTAACTGGATGATTTCCGAGAACATTTACTTCTGAAAATTTTAGTATTTTGTTGTAGTTGTCAAGAAGTCAAATATTTGTTATTTATTTGCTGGACTTGCAACCGTAATTCTTAGGAAGGTCACCGAATCCAGGCAAGTAGAATATATTAATACTACCTGCTTGTAATTACACGCCGACTGTCACCAGAAACAAACAGGCCGCTTCGGCACTGAGAGCTTTTTAATATGACGCATTTTTTACATTAAATGTCAAAAATGTTCTCCGACATCGGCTGTGCAGAGGGCACAGCAGCATGCCGTAGAAGCATTGAGGCAGTCTTGGCTACGTACTAAGCGCTCTATCGCTGCCGCACAATCTTTGTGTGCATTTTACATGAAAACGCTGGGTCATGGGTGGATGCAAAAAGGGACACATTTAAGTTTATTAAATCAAAATCGTACACGAATCCGACGTTATTAAAAGCAACCTATCGTCTACACTAACTAGGGGCCGTAGATCGGTTTGCATCACTATCCCATGCGGATATATTTATTATTAAAAAAAATGAACCTTTTTTTAACAATTATGTACTGTCGTTTTATAGTAATGCCATAGAACTAATGCATCGTATCTACATGAGTTACGGGCTTTTGCTAGAAAAGGATTATCGATCGGTGTTATTATTGCTGTACGAAATTATCTTCCATGTTGGAAAGCTGCGGAGACAAACTACTGTATTAAAAATTTCCGGAATGCGGGCTATTTCATACAACGTAACCATCTTTAGATTTCAACAAAAAAAAAGTCTGGTTTTATTTCATTTAATCATAGAAACTTGCCGTAACTACTAAATTGTTTATCTTCTACACAACATATATTTTCGTGTAAACATATTTTGCTTCATGTAAAGTGAGTTAAGGCTTAGTTTTTGGAGGAATGTGCTTTTGTTTTTTTTAGCTAAAGGAACATGAAATGTATCTGCAACGGTAGCCTATTTCTGCGTATGAACGAGTAAACATGACAAACATGCTTAGCACACCTGNCATGAAATGTATCTGCAACGGTAGCCTATTTCTGCGTATGAACGAGTAAACATGACAAACATGCTTAGCACACCTGCTGGCGCTCTCTCGTCTGTACGAGTATTTATGAACAGCACATATACGTTCTTTTTTTTTTTTTTGGCCCGTGTGTTTCGCGATCGCGTTTCATCCCACTTTATCTACCGCTCGGGGGTGCCACACACACACGCGCGCGCGCGTATATACACACACTCACAGCGCATCGCATCAAGCCGGCTCGCTTTGTGGCCCATCGGGTATCGCTCCGGCCACGCGTGTCTGTCAATGCGAATTTCCTCCCCTCCCGCGTTGCGCTACTCTGTTGCTGTATGACCGATCCCGATCGCGCACGCGGGACGCACGCTATTCTCTTTGTGGGACTTCAGTNCCGCTACTCTGTTGCTGTATGACCGATCCCGATCGCGCACGCGGGACGCACGCTATTCTCTTTGTGGGACTTCAGTTTCCATTACCAAAGCCCCTTGGTTCATTTCGCGCGTTCCACTCTTCGTTTCTGCTTTGGGACCGTCGACAGGCAGTGCCTTCTGCTGCAACGGCCAGGCGGCGTGTATGCTGTTAGAGACCGGTTGGTAGATATCTCTAATGGCGTGATAACTCACTCAAAAACTTAATTGGCAATTAGAACCAGTTACAAATTCAGTTGCTAAGCAATTACTGAATTCGAACCTGCGTAATACGCTGGAAATCAATGGCGGGTTAGTGGAATTCGTAAAGGAAAGATAACGTAGAGAGTACACACCGGTGGCACAAATAAAAATTCCAGAGTCCGGAAAATGAAGGGCTATTTGGCAACAGAACTACCAAAAGCTTACGGCTTATCTTCTTGTCTACATCTGTTTAAACCACCAAATTCTTTGAAATATTTCGAGATTTCTCACAACCAAATTTTAATGTAACGTTGTTGTGTTAAGGCCATGCAAATTATGTTTTGACGTGATAACGTCTTTAAATCCAGACCGACATGTGAGGTACCAGGACGGAAGCGGCGATGTAACGTTTTCAGGGCGATACACGTTGACAATAACATTGTGACTTATATTACGATTTAAATAAACGTTGTCTCGTTTTATCGGGTATACGATTACGATGAGAACATGAACTTGGGTGATATCCACGCATGTGCGAGGCGAAAGTGTTGACCCGCGGAAACAAGCGGAATTTTTGGACGAGGGCAAACATTTATGGCCAAAATATCTCGTGACGCCAACATGCTAGTGTGGTGATTTTTGTTCCAAACGAAAGATCTTGTCTTCATCTGTATCCAGGTAACAAATTCATATATTTTATATTACTCCCATGTCCTAGATAAAATATTACCTGCTAAGGCAGATATATATTCACGTAAACCCCACGGCCGCACCTTCAACGTTGACCAACCCCAATGTTTTTTTTTTATTAAACCACGCACCTGTTGGAAAACTTTTATCGTCCCCTCTCTACTTGATCACAAAATTTCAACAGCACTGATGATAAATCGTGAGTACACGTTGTAGTTATCAGCTGATAAATATAGATGATGGACTTAATGTTTACTAATACACCCGTGAAGATTATTTATTTTATGTTATATATTGACACCCTTACTTTCCTATTTAGAGTTTCGCATGTATGCACAAGTAAAACTATCTCATTTGCGATGGCGTATCTTTATCCAGTCAATAATTGCTTTGTTAATTTTAATTTACATTTTATTTCAAAATACATTCCATTAATTTTNCGTATCTTTATCCAGTCAATAATTGCTTTGTTAATTTTAATTTACATTTTATTTCAAAATACATTCCATTAATTTTTTTGAGTTCAGGAAGCACAATGCTCCCTTTGCTTCATCGCTACGTTTAAAGTTTTCAACACTGTTAAATACTGCGATATACTTGAAGAATCATTAAAATATTGACATCTGGCACCATGTTGCTCGTAGACGGTCTAAAAAATGACAGGGAGAAAACGCCACAAGTTCTCGGAAGTAGTCGGTAGATATTAAACAACAGGTCTTCTCGAGAAAAGATTGCAATTTTGTAAAATTCTGAATTCATGGATCTGTACTTTCATCTGCTTGTCGAAGAGCATACTTCATAAGTTCAATAAAGTTATAACATTGGAACAAGGGACACGTAGCGTGATTACGTATGCGGATGAGTTTTTTACCAACCATAACCTAGTGGCTCTATACGTGCGTTGGGGCGCATTGCCATGTTTAAGAGAAAACAACTGACATTATGAACGCNCGTATCTTTATCCAGTCAATAATTGCTTTGTTAATTTTAATTTACATTTTATTTCAAAATACATTCCATTAATTTTATTGAGTTCAGGAAGCACAATGCTCCCTTTGCTTCATCGCTACGTTTAAAGTTTTCAACACTGTTAAATACTGCGATATACTTGAAGAATCATTAAAATATTGACATCTGGCACCATGTTGCTCGTAGACGGTCTAAAAAATGACCGGGAGAAAACGCCACAAGTTCTCGGAAGTAGTCGGTCGATATTAAACAACAGGTCTTCTCGAGAAAAGTTTGCAATTTTGTAAAATTCTGAATTCATGGATCTGTACTTTCATCTGCTTGTCGAAGAGCATACTTCATAAGTTCAATAAAGTTATAACATTGGAACAAGGGACACGTAGCGTGATTACGTATGCGGATGAGTTTTTTACCAATCATAACCTAGTGGCTCTATACGTGCGTTGGGGCGCATTGCCATGTTTAAGAGAAAACAACTGACATTATGAACGCCGGAGAATTTAAACTAAGATATATTTGAGGCCAGAAATACAGTTTATTATTTTCTTTCAGCGAAAAATTTTCACCTGGGAATGTAATAAACCCAGCGAGCTGCAAGTATATTTGTTTCATGCCTCGATAGAAGAAAAGTAATCCTTTACGGACATTTTCTGGTAAAGCTAGCCGGCGAATGAAAATTTCATCCAGAATGTAATCCCTATGGTTCCAAATGTGTCATGAGTGCATACATAATAGAAATTGGAGAAAAATTGCATTAGATAATTGAGTGTGAATTTTAAACTATAATGGAGGATCCAAACATGTATGTCGCGCATACCAGCGTGCCATGAAGCATCTGCAGAGGTGCCGGGANGAAACTATAATGGAGGATCCAAACATGTATGTCGCGCATACCAGCGTGCCATGAAGCATCTGCAGAGGTGCCGGGAATTTTTGGGAATATATTAAACAATAATAAAAATTGTGCACTTACATCTGTTATTTAGTTAATATATTATCAAAGAAATAGCGTTATTTGAATTTTTATATAATACACACTTCAAAATCATACAATTAATTTGTAGATTGAAAGTAGCCATGAAGAATATTTTCTTAAACTTAAACATTTANCACACTTCAAAATCATACAATTAATTTGTAGATTGAAAGTAGCCATGAAGAATATTTTCTTAAACTTAAACATTTATAACCGATGTGAAGACTTACATTTTTCTCAGTTTTCCCCAGAGAGTTTGCAGTGTAATTACAACTTGGCATTTAGTGTGCCTCAAATAAAGATCTATGGGAACCGCTTGAAAATAAGATTTAATTCATAGTACGCTTTAGATAAGTCTACGTTTTTCTCTTCTCTCTTTCTGGGAAGTCACCGCCATCCGTTGCACTTCCTTGTTTACATGCGGAATTTATACGTAAATTGGATTTTCTACACTCGCAAACACTCCAATCTGGCCAAGTGCGTCGAAAATGCTACTCGTCATAGAGGGTTATGCATTGGTAGTCGTCAAGTGTCTAGGAGTGGAGTCTTCTGGCCCACACGAGGCGCACAATTTTGTATCGTGAGGTTTGAAAATACGCTTCGGTCTGAGTGCCAGCTCCTTCTGATGCTTGGTACGTTGAACTGTTTCAACGCTTATGTTAATCAAATCTGCAGCACGGAATATTACTACACCCACCTCAAAAAAGTTTTACACCAACGGGATTACTGAGTTACTCAGTTTCTCTCGGCCCAGGGGAAGGTATGAAATGAAAATACACATAAACAGTAAGGAATACCATACCGTAACTCCGATACCTCTTTGTAGTGCACCTACTCTCCCGTCAAATATCCGTCGTGGGCAACCAAATTAAAAGTGTCACGAAACACTTTTTGAGGTGTGTTATAGCTGAAGTGTTCTTTAAACAGGCATCGACAGTCAGCACTGACCGTTTATTTTCTAGTCTGTTGAACACCATGTTTCGGCCGTAGGTTCGATGTTTTATAAGAACTCATGTAGCAGGGATACACTTTGGAATTTGTGAACGTTAACATTCAGAGTTACATTGTATCGCCAAAATGCGATTACTGATCCTTTGACATGCTACTAAAACACAAAGTTGTAAATTGCTTAAATCGTGATAACCTTCCATTTTCACAGCCCAACCCGTTTTATGAGCTTCCACAGATATCTGTTACCTTGCACAAAAAGCTGGCGAACACAATATTTTACATGCAATGGGCTGCCGTCAGTTAGTTCGTAGTTGCTTGTTAATCTTAGTATTCTAATACATACTTGTATATATCAAAGAAATTTTATGGAATACGAGAATGCTAAGGCAAAGTATAAATTTGCGTAATTGAATACTGGGCAAAAGCATTTTCTGCATTTAATAACACTCATGGCAGTAATTTTCTTATTACAGATGCAAACAGTTCTGGTTCAGTGCATAACTGAATATAATATATAGTGTGAGTATGTATGCGATTTTAAAGTATCCAGTAAAAATTTTCATATAAAATGTTTTCTAGTAGTATTACAAAAGAAAATTGAAATATAAACACCTTAGTAATTTAATAATAGAGAATATATTGTGAACGATGTTAGTAAATATGTCAACGTTGTAAACATACGCTTAAATTATTTCACGTTACCGATGTTGAAAATATTGGTAAAAGATGAAAAAGTGACAAAAGTTATAAAATGTGGCAAAAAATTCGGAAGTAGACGTAACTGTAACCTAAAATTAAAAATTTTAGGAAAAATTTATCAGTGACATTTTAGCTCGAAATCACAAGAGTTTTCATGATTCTTCATTTTGTTGATATACTCTCGAGATGTCTAAATATAGTTTCTTGTGAAAAATGGCGCAGTAACAGTGAATTTAAACAAGACGTAATTTATATAACTAGCGAGTTTAATTTTCTCTACATTGAAGGAAAGAATTTTTAGTGAACTTCTTTAAAACATAGATGGTAAGAAGAACTTAACGTCTCATTGACAGCAACGTAATTAAAAATTGAACCAGAACTGTATGCAACAGTAGTGAGACAATTACAAATTCATACGTCCCTTACCTGGGGCTCGAATCAAAAAACATCGTATCATAAACAAGCGAGCAACCAACTGCATTTCGGAGGTAGGATTTGGAGCACCAGCTTCAGATGTAGTCAGTCTAGTGTATTGAATGATATTAGACTTTTACAAGTCCATCATTTTAGGAATAATTTTCTCAGGCAATTAAATAAACGTAAATGTACATTGCCTATGCCTACCTTTGTGCTACTTATGTGGAGAAATTTGTGGAAATTAGTTGAATGGATCGCATATATTGCAAACTGTTCCATTGCCTCATCTGGCACTATTCTATCAAACGACTGACAAAATAGGATTTCTGTACGCATAGTTGATGTTTCTAATTAATGACGTTATTGTAAAAAATTTGGTACGATATTTCTGACTTATTTATTAGAAGAAATTGCACTTATATGAATTATTCATATAATGTCATTACAAATCGGACCTTCCTCATCTAAAGCATGTAAGTTTACATGCCATATCATAGCACTTTTTTCGTGTAAAAGTTAGTGTAAATCAGTCGATTGGTCACTGAGATAAGGCAGGAAATCACAATTTCTTTTCGTTTGACGAAGTTCATAAATAGCTAAAAAAAAATATTATAGACACTAACATTATATAAAATTGGTTTGAAATTGTTTGGGATATGTGCAAAACTATTTTCATCGCTGTTATTTTGAAAACATAAGACCAACCCCTTAATTAATATGAACTTTTATGTACTACACAAGTATACATTGTCGCATTTCGGTGGGAAGTATAATATATTTTCCGAAATAGGATACGAAAACTTAATTTTACATATGATTCTATCTTGCATAATGGTGGAGAAAAGAGTTCATGTATTAGTTTCTATGATGTTTGAATATATTGCCAGTTTTCAAAGATATTTTACAATTGGTAGCATAGCTTCGTAAATTCAGCAAAATTAGCGTAAATGTTTATGTAGCCGTTATTCTGAAAATAAGTGACTTCCATACTTAAAACACATAAGTTAAATCGGCCTACCATAGTGCAAACTCTTTGCCAAAATTTTCTAAAATCAAATGATTCGTTCCCAAAATATAACATAAACTTTATTTTTTAGGTAGGGCTATCTTACATAGCGGCGGAGAAATGACGCTCTAAAAAGACATATTTGAATTTTGTGTTAGATACAGCCAACATAGGAAATTAGTTTGAAATTCGTGTTGTAGATTCGTATATATAACATAAACGCTTAAATGTTTACATAACCGCCATTTTGAAAATAGGTGTTTGACCCACTTAAATTATATCAATTTACGTGGTCTGCTCTAGTGCTACTTGTTTGCCAAATAGGGTAGGAAACTAGCGGAGTTTTCCGGAGATATGACATATTATCCCTTTTTAATTTAACTTTTTTTACAAACAAAATGACAAAAGTGTCTTTGTAATACACATGTTATATTTGTTATATAAAATTCCAGTACATATTACACACTTACGCACACAAACATGCACACACATTTACACATACAGGAAACTGATCTCATAGATATTGTTTTCCTTCGGAAAGTAGGCTAAGAAGCACAAAAAATTTCTGCTTTACCTTGTAATAAAAGATGATTAGAATTTTCCAATCTGAAGCAAATTTGCTGGAAATCTACATGAAAAAATAAGCAACTTCATCATTTAACAGCAGAACGTAAACTAAAGTTATGCGATCGTGTTACTAAACAGCACGTATCTGAAATTAGTTTATTAATTTAGTTAAAATAAATTGTAAGCGTTTAGTTTTATTCATGTCTCAATTGGTTCTGAAAATAATAAAGTTAGTGTTCTTATCACAATTGACAGAACTAATCCCAAAATTAAATATATATGTAAACCTATATATACATATATTGAACAACTTCGCTTATATATGTACTGCTGTTTCATTTCTTCACGCGTATATGCTTGACAAAATTTGCAATTTTATAGTAGGCGCGAAACCGAATTGATAGTGTTGAAAATGTCTAACATGTTAATAACTAAAGTTAAAAAAAAATCCCGGAACACAAGATTTAACACCTACATATCTCTCTCAGTAACTGAGCTAGGCTATAAGTCGCATTGAATATTTACCTTATAATTAATCAATTATCTCCTCTTTAAATATTTGGGGTGTGTTGTTGTACAACGTAACACGGTTAAGATATTACAAGTAATACTGTGGGAGTGACAGCCTGTGAGATAGAATTATGTTGTTTGTATGCGATCAATATAGATCACACAATATGTAAAGTTCACGGTGGTGGTTGTTGACAATACATCAGGTGTCACTTTACTTTGGTCTTAGCACAAGAAAGGGGGGCGGGAAAATTCAATTTCAAGTGAAGGTAGATACTGGTGTGTACAGAGGAGTTCGCACTGGGTAGCAAAACATACAGTGTTTAAAATTAATATTTAACTTTTCAACCATTGCCAACTCTGTTTATACTCATCTCGTATACGAAGTAAGCATACACAAACAAATGTGCGCATGATGATGTTATGCTAAATGCAGTTTTTGAAATCATGGGAACCTGCAGAGACACCAATACTGTAGTAATAAAATTAAGAGTAAGATGTTGACAACGTTTAATGTTCGATAAATCCACACTCTGATAATTAGAAGACCAACGTCAACTTCTAGAGATTTAATGTCTTACATATTGAATTTATCTGAGTTCCATGTGGATATGCATACTGTAAGAAAACATCTGCATATTGACCAAATACACTCATTTATTTTGTTACTATTTTTCCACCGTATCTTCAACATCAAGTGGATACAAAACCACCGGCCACCCAAAATGAGAATTGCAAATTTACGTGAACGGTGCAATGCGGTGTTCGTAAACGAATCAAGACCATCACTAAGACCATATTCACGGCGGAAATATTGGCAAAAGGTAAATGACGCCGCGTGAAATATTACAGTGATCAAGGAGTTATGCATTTAGATGTGACGTAATATTTTGGCTGTCTTAATGAAAGGGCGTCAAAAAACTCTTGTTTTACTTTTGCAGAAAGGTTGGTTAGCTAGAAGTAAATTTTTTTAGAAAATATTTATCTTTATTAGATCGTTACGGTATTAAAGCTTGATGTGGTTTAAGTCCTATAAATTTGCTAGCTATTTATACCAGATATGCTATGCATGAGAAAGCATAAAATACCTTTATTCAATATTCTACAACATCCACAAACACATTCCTAATGACAGCTGCCCAGATGGAATTGGGCCTTATGCCTAAAGACTACATATACGCGTTGCTCGCTAGCATGCAACAGTGTTTCAGGTGCCATCACAATCCCATTAAACACACTACATGGTTACGTGCGCGCTACCAAATTGCAGTGAGAATTAAAGATACTTCCCCCAGTCAATAAACCTGATGACCTCTCTTTGTTTCCTTCGTTTGGTTTGCGGTATTGGAAAAATTATATACTTCATTACATACACTTTACGTTAAACGTTGTAAATCCAGTTGGCATTGGCTATAGTCTTGGCTACAATCTCACAACTTTCGGTTATGTTTTGTTTAAACGTCTTTGATTTGTGTGCGTACGCATTTGGCGGTGTAATTCCATTGCGCGTAATCACAGAGCATGTCTGGAAGACGACCGCGAGCAGCAATTACACAGTTTAGTGAGTAAAGATATTTGAGCGACTCTTGGCAGCTAGATCTTGAGAGCCTGTACACAGTTAAGTGACTGAGCGTGGCCATACAGTCGGACTCCGAGAGGGTGGCTGGACGTTCCGTAGAATAGAAACTCACTTGATGCGTGACGTGTCAGTGGTCCATCGATGCGTGAGACGATAGACGACAGAGGGTTCCCACAGGCGCCTATATGAATCAGTGCTACCTTGCTGCACTTATTGACGCCTGGACAGAAGAATCGTTCTGACCACCCTGACTAACAGAACAGTAACCGCACGTACAATCAGAGCCAGTGTGCAATCCCCTTCCTTCTACCTCTTCCAAAGTGCCTGCGCGAACAATAAAATGTCGGTTGTTGGAGATAAGTATAGGTTCTCGTGATCTTCTGGCACGTTTACTTCGTGACACCTACTCATCGTAGTGAACATCTTCGGGGTGTCGGGTGAGTGCGCAGTTGGGAGGTGAATAGAGGGCAGTGGTGATCAGTGACGGGAGTCGTTTCTGCCTTGAACAATGAGATAGCCGTGTTCTAGTTCGAGGTTGTGCAGTTGAGCTGAATNATGTTTACTTCGTGACACCTACTCGTCGTAGTGAACATCTCCGGGGTGTCGGGTGAGTGCGCAGTTGGGAGGTGAATAGAGGGCAGTGGTGAACAGTGACGGGAGTCGTTTCTGCCTTGAACAATGAGATAGCCGTGTTCTAGTTCGAGGTTGTGCAGTTGAGCTGAANTCAGTGACGGGAGTCGTTTCTGCCTTGAACAATGAGATAGCCGTGTTCTAGTTCGAGGTTGTGCAGTTGAGCTGAATGATCGAACTCGCGTTTCCCGAATCCACACCTGAGATTAAGGTACAGTTTACCTTAAGCTGCATATTCCGATCGCCTCTGGTATTCACTCAGGGGAGCATGTAGCCAAGGCCACACAGCATACTCTACACAGTGTATGCATGCTAACCTGACTTGCTATATCTTCAGACCTCAGCCCCATGAGACATGACGGTGCGGTGCCTGATATCCAACCCAGTCCTGACAACTACCATCACTCAGCTACACCAAGAAATGGAGCGAGATTCGGATACCATGCCCAGAGAGATATTAAACTATTTTTACGACAGGTGACACGCCAGGATTCTTGCATGTGTGGCCTTTTGGGATATTTACACTCTTTATCAAGGTTTATGATATCAGTGTTGTGTTTAAACTTTTGGATTTCGAACAAACTTGACGTTTTTATCAGTTCAACTTCCACCTCATTCTTCTTATGTACCAGATTTCGGGTACAGAATTGTATGCCTACGGATTTACTGAAATGCATTTCCATGAATTCGTTAATATGCAAGTACAGGTTGCATCAATAAAAGTATGCATAAGTGAAACTGGGAACAGTGGCCTCACCACGGAATATTTTAAGACTGGAAACGAGTTGTCCGCGAGGCCAGCTAAAGAAAGTATGGGCGTAAATATGTGGGTGATCCATTATGAGTGTATAGTTTACGTTTCGTCCACAAGGGGGTTTTGTCGTCCCTACATTGCCACAGTACAAGCGTGTATCAAAGACAGACGCTTACTTTCCATTGCCTTAGCAGTTGGAGGGCGTACTCTAGGCTGTTCGTGAGAGAAAGTGGCTGCAGCATGACGGCTCACTGCAGCATGGCTGTCCGCGACCATCTGGATATGTTATTTCATGTACTTATTGGCAAACAGTGCACATAATTGTAACGAAATTAATAGTTAGTTTTACGATTATAGTTATTACAAGATAGTGCATATTTGGTAAATATTTGTTACCTAACAATGCATACACAAACGTTTATAAGTAAATACCACTCATTTGCCACTGATAATTTTTGACACCTTTATCAACATCAAATGGCATAAGAAAGTTACACTGAAGAGGCAAAAAAACTGGTACAATTGCCTAATATTGTGTAGAACCCCCCCCCCCNTGGACTCGACTAATGTCTGAAGGTATGCAGGAGGCAATTCACACCATAAATCCTGCAGGGCAGTCCACAAATCCAATCTGCGCCAATTTGTAAAAGGGTTGCATGTCTGTCCCGTTTAATGATTCTCGTCAGTCGTCGTTTGTCCCGTTCTTTCACGGTCTTTTCCCGGCCGCAGCGATGTCGAAGATTTCATGTTTTACCGTATTCCCGACATTCACGGTACACTCATGAAATGATCGTACGCGAACATCCTAATGTTATCGCTACCTTGGTGATGCTATGTCCCATCTCTCGTGCGCCGAGTATAACACCACGTTCAAACTCACTTAAATCTTGTTAACCTGCCATTAGAACAGCAGTAGCCGATCTAGCTGCTTACCTCATCGCGTTACTCTGATTGGTTCCATACCTCTGTTATTTGCATACGCACTCCTATACCAGTTTTTTTGGCTCTTCNTTACTCTGATTGGTTCCATACCTCTGTTATTTGCATACGCACTCCTATACCAGTTTTTTTGGCTCTTCAGTGTACATACTACATACGGCTGTGCGAAAAGGAAAGATGAGTTAATGCTCACGGTTGATTGAGCACTCTTGAACTACTTTTTTTTGCCAATTTCGTATCAATCCGCCATATGTAAAACTTTAATTATTGTGAACATCCTCAATGTATTCACGCGACGAATATGCGTAGACATGGAATTTTCACAAACGTAAATATGTTACAAATATTCCAATTTATACTTAATCGTACATAAAACAAGGATAAACTAAATCAAATACGTGGATGCGCTCACATATATCAACATTACACTGTCAATACGACGTTAAGTCATAGAACCATGTTTCATTATTCGTAGCCAATTTTATCACTGGTGTTATAGTCAGTGCATAAATAACCAATATTTGCAGTTTTCTCAAATGCTAATTTCAGAAGAGGTCAAATAATCTTAAACATCTTGTCACAAGGCTCTGTATAATTATAATCTGTAATAGTTTAAATAATCACTTATAAAAGCCCTCCTTACAATCGATGACTTCACAGTTTGTTTCCTTCCGTCATTTGCAAAATTGACAGTGCCATTGACTGCATCGCTTACTAATGCGCCTCCTAAGAAAAACAATGAAATATTTAGGAATATAAATGTGTAACTACTATGAAAATGTATACTTTTATGTGCATAAAACAAGATAGAACCATTATTAGCCATAAACTAAAACACTGCCCTCGCTGTTACGTCAGGTGTTAAGTCCTTATTTTATTGATTTCGTTTCCAATTTAAATACGATCCTGCATGACAGTGTTTAATGTAGTGTATATATAGATAAAAGCTTTGATTTTATTTAAAGGATTATTTTAAAAATGCCTTCTTTACCGTGAACGGCATTTGCCAAACTAATGACAGTTAGTAAGATAAATAAGCCTCAGCCGTATTAGCCGTTTTTTCCATCCGACCGTCTTGTAACTAATCTTAAATTCCTCCTGCTCTATTTACGTATTTNCAGCCGTATTAGCCGTTTTTTCCATCCGACCGTCTTGTAACTAATCTTAAATTCCTCCTGCTCTATTTACGTATTTTATTAAGATGTCTTGTTATTAAAACATTTTCTTTTCAGTTTTCTGCGATGTCAAGAGAATAACCAAAACTAAAATATTTGTTTGCGTAATTTAATACACAAATAAACATAACTGAAATTTACATTAAAATTTTTTTATTTGCAATAAAGTTACTAGGATAATTATTCCTAGGAGCCCGGGTAAGTCCACTTTAGTAAGTCCAGAAAGGGTTGCGACTATTAGTCCAAAGTATTATCTCCCATTAATTTTTTATTCTATTTATTCCCGTTATTACTTATATCTTATAACTATGACAAAATTGTAACTTGAAATATTAAAATTTTTGTAGGGATCCATGCTGAGCCTATCTCAGTCGTAAGGGAGAGCTACCCCCTTTAGCGAACTAAATAACTAAATAAACTTTCTACCTTAAAAAAACTTATAATTTAAACATTTTGTAATTACGTTAGTCAAAATAATAATGTGCCTTAAAAATAATATTTAAAATGTAAATTTCTTCTATAATACAGGCAATTCAATAAGTTTATCAATTCCTTGTAAATGGTAAAGTTAACTAATCAGATTTATGATCAACGGATGTAATCTTGGTACGAGTAGCTATGACTACGCAAGTTCTCACGTGCATCAGCTGAGAAAGAGGCAAAGAGANGCGGATGTAATCTTGGTACGAGTAGCTATGACTACGCAAGTTCTCACGTGCATCAGCTGAGAAAGAGGCAAAGAGAAGGGTGGTGTTGCCAACAGACGAGTCACTCAATATTCAGGAGGACGGCTACAGAGAGGGAGGTCCATGAACCCTCCGTGCATGGTGTGAGGAGCCATTTGTCACAGCTGTTTCGGTCTCACCCCAGCTGCCACCTCCTTCGTGCTACCAGAAGCCCACCAAAATGCCTCGCCTTTCGCCCGGCGCCACAACGCGCGCAGACAAAGCGTCCGTCGCGACGTAAATAAAGACTCTATAGTAAAAGGCGTACGTGATTGGAAGTCTGATTTCCGAGCCGGTGGGGCGACGGTATTGAAGTGGTAAGACTACCTGCCTTCCATCCTAGGCGAACCGTGTTCGATTCCTGGCAGGTTCGCCCACAGATTTTCGCACGTGGGAATCGTGTCGGACGATGCCGCTGGTGGACGGGTTTTCTCAGGGATCTCCTATTTCCCCCGCCCTTGCATTCCGGCGCTGCTCCATACTCACCTCGCTTCACCATTATGTGCACTCAAGATCTGGATGTTAAGAGCCACCCAAATCTCTTCAGCCACTCCAACCCAGTGGCGGCAAGGCCTCTGAATTATTGCACGTCCGCACCGTCCAGAAGGATGTTGCCAGTCTAATTACTCTTTCCGAGCTCATAGCAGGGAGCAGCAATAGTTTGGCAAGCGGGCTGCCTTTCTTCCAACGCGATACGCGTTCCGTTGTCAATGGGGTCATTCACTATTTTCGCATATAGAAAACCGTGTGGGTGTTCTCGTTTGCAGGTGGGTTCCCTCAGGACACTATCGTATCTTCCACTCTTCTATCTATTGCGTCCCTGCTCTGTATTCTTTACACTTTACCCACATGAGTGGAGAAGACGTTGGTGATAATTGCCAACCCAATTTCACAATTAAATTCAACTCATTTAGATAGTGATTGTTCAAATGCGAGGATGAAATGTAATAAGTATATTTTGCAGGTTAAATAAATCAGACCACTCCTAGACAGTTGACATCCAATCTCTTAATATCCCTTCTAAATATACAGAATGGTCGGAAACTCGGTGCCCAAACTCCAGAAATATTTTCATTGGACCAATTGTAAGACTAAATCGCAGGTCACTTATACCCGGAGAAGTATTTTTATATAATTTAATTTGGTTCAAAGTTGTTCTGTACGACGCCTGGAGAAAAAAGTGTTGCGATCATGTGTGTAGGACAAGTTGCATGGAAAGTAGGCACACGACGCTGCATTTGTATTAATTTATAGTCACGAGCCCATGTCCTATGCAACTTTTCCTACACACATTATCGCACATTCTTGTTCTCCAGGCATTGTACGCCGCAAATGTAAATACTATTAAATTATATAAAAATACTTTCCGGGTATACGTATATAGGGCTCTTGTAGCACTAGTGTTCTAAATAATCTATATGTGGAGTTTGGGCACTGAGTTTCCGAACATCCTGACTATTNGGCTCTTGTAGCACTAGTGTTCTAAATAATCTATATGTGGAGTTTGGGCACTGAGTTTCCGAACATCCTGACTATTAAGTGTATCAGTTGTTAATGATTACAAAAATTATTTATTATACTATTCCTCTTTGTATTTTAAGCCCAGACATAAATGCTCTTAAAAGAGTTATATGAGAATGCATTAGAAAGTAAAAAAACTGAAATAATAAAAGCAATGTAGCTTAAAAGCGTGTTTTCGTATGCATATACAATTCATGATTGTCGTCTCCCTCTGCACTACTAACTGGATATGTCTTAAGCGATTTTCTATGCGTATGTAGGGGTTGGTTTTCTACGTATCCTATAACTTCATTGTATTTGATTGAATGTTTGACATCATACGCTTTAGCAGTGATGAGAGCCACTTATTGTGACGTCAGTTGGAACATTCTATGGAACAGTCCGTCAATCAAATATTTAACATTGTTGCAACCCTGCACTTCCTCTGTATATAACATGCTAGATATATTGTTTTTCCTATTAAAACCTCGAAGGAATTTCTTTTTTTTTAACATTTACATGACCAGTCACTAAAGTTATTTACTGGTTGTTCTAAATCCCAATTTAATAATTATGTTTAGTTTTCCAAGATTTGGTTTATCGAAATCAAATTGATTTGGTTAATAAATACTTTCTAGCTTTCGGGCATGTTGCGTTAGCAAGAACTATTTTACGTAAATGGCAGAATATATGTTGGTGGATGGGGAAGTACTAGTTTATAATAGAAAACTGGCCACACATGGCTAGTATGGCGAAGAGTATTATAATTAGAGTGTTGCATCGACTCCATTTAGAACATGAATAACTGAAACAGACGGTGTTTGTGAAAGCCTGAGTTATCAAACAGAAGTAATGTGTTATTAGCTCCAACTGCATTTTTTATGACTCATTAGATAAATAAATATGTATACCCACTGTTACAACTACGCTTATTACAGAATGTTACAGGGTAAGCTTTATGCAACTAAGTCTTAACATACAGTAGTATGTAAAGTGAGTTTCCTTTATCTCATTCCAGGTACTTCGGAACAGATCGTTGGTCGCCTCATTCCAGCTGCCAAAAGAACCTCTCTGAAGAACTCTTGAGGCCGATAATTTCTTATGGTTTCGGGTTCGGCGAAACCCCTAAGGGTACGAAATCATAGATAATACCGAGAGTTGGTTGCATTACGACTCAAACGAGACATTCAATATCGCTGTGAATCACTTAAAACTGACCTCTGAACCTTCGCTGATAAAAGACTTAGTGATTAAACAGTAGAGCATCCATAAGCTCAAGAACGGTAACATTCAGAAAATGATATTATTTTCTTACCCAATGAAAATTCCGAATATCAGTCTAACAGTGGATAGAAAATCTTAATGATGATATTAAAAATTACTGTAATTCTTTTTATTATTTGATATGTGGTTCTCTAATTGCCGCGTATTTTGGTTGAAATCATGATCTCTGTTAAATAAATTTCGCATAATGTCCTAAGACAAATTGTTCTCCAGAATTTTTCTTTAAGCATCTGTGTCCATTGTTTAAGAACTGATGTCGTAGCCATTGCTTTATCGTAAGACAGCCACATGAAGCACCACATATTCATAAGTCTGTACCAAAATTCAACAACATTCACGTACCACATGCATAAATATTTAGGTTTAAGTACATTGAAGACTGTAGACGTGTTACGCCGATTATCGATCACTGCGCATTCGAATATAAGATCCAGAATTAACATCGTTTTACACAGTATCACTTATTCTTCAAATTAAATTTGTATTTTTTAGCATTATTCAGATGATTCTAAATTAGCACTTTGGTTGCATTGATCCTAATAAATATGATAAACCATTAAATTGTTCAAATTTGTTAAATTCTTCAAAAAATTATAAGTATAAATATGTCATAACTGTTTAAACAATTGAAATGGTTCAACAGTTCAAATTGTTTTGATGGAGGTGTGTGTATCAAAAAGCACAGCCACAGATAGCTGTTTTCCGCGCAGAAGAAGTAACTGAAATAATAAGCGAAGGGGGGGACTGATTGATTAAAATTAAGTTTCATTGTTTAAGATAATTAGATTCTCAGTGCAAGGGCGGAAAAATGAACTAAAGAGTAGTATTGAGTGTCTGGAATGGGGTCTTCCGGGAGTTTCTTCCACCCCAGACCGTAAAAGAATTACAGCCATCGATTAATGTTTGCACAATCTGCACGAAAAATTCATAACTATAAATCGAAGAGAGAAACTATTAGAATAGTGAATTCAAAAACCAATGTAGTCACCAAGACTTCCCACACATTGCAATAATTACGTTTTCAATTTTGTTCGCGGTAGTTAGTTGAAAAGATCCTGAATTTCAGGGCATTAAGGCTAAATATTCATAGTACTCCTTGTAATGTTAGAAAACTTTATTTCTAGGTCGATGAATTCAAGCTCGTGATGGTCTATAGTATTCGGATTAAGCTTTCAAATATAGTGGTAAATATAAAGGAGGCCGTTCAGTTTTATTCATAGTTCCGCCAAGTGTTTGAAAACAAATAATTGAGTTTCATCCTAGTCGATCGAACTTCGTACTAACTGTTTTGAGCCTTATGTGTGAGTGCTTACGTCAGACGATTCCTCACATGACTAAGTCGGCTCACCTTTCAGGTTATGGTAACCATTTCTGCGTAGTATCGTAATACAAAGCCCAGTTGTCCATTTAATCAGACATCTGTCATTATATCCGTGCCATAAAAATCTTATACGACCTCTTTTTACTCACGGAACCAGGTGGTGTTAAATATATAGATGTAGGTGAAAAATATAAAAGGAGTGCAAGCATGAAAATATGTTACTGTTCTAGGCCAAATGGCGATAGTTTTCAAGTCACCCTGGTACAATCACTCTAGCTTTAAACTGACAAAAGGAAATAATTCAAGGGCTTATAAAGCAGCAAATAGGATCGTGCAGTACTGATGCTACGAGGAAAAGCCAGCTCGGCACACAAACGAGGAAACAAACAGAGAGAAATTATACGAGTTGGAGAGGCAATTTTTAGCCCATTTAGCGCCTCTGTTAAATACACACGACCAGCATAACCAACCCTGGCGGCAAGTACCCAATAGCAAGTCGCGATTTTCGCAGGTGAAGATTAATCAAGATTGACTAGTTTCGACAGCCTCCAACACTTCACAAACACAGAAAAAACCATTTTGTAGTGCCAAAGCAATTTGTTTGTTGTCATAAAATTATTTATACACTTTCAATTTATTTTGTGTCATCAACAAAATGCTTTCGTAATTTCTGCCCACAAATACCGTGTTTGTTAGTTGTAGAAAATTTTCTGATGCTGGCAGCAATATTGGTTGGTGGGGCTCACAAACGTGTTTTGCAGGTTGTGGGATTTCGTAGCTATATACTATATTGTTTAACAACCACTAAAATATAAAATTGCCATCACCTAACCAGTAATCGAGCCCGTATCCTCTCCAGTAGGATATCAGTGTGCTGTCAATACACCAGTCTGCTCGGCGTTGGGGATTAAGACCTTAGCATTAATGCACCGGGAATCTAATATGTCTAACTGGCACACGCGTCAAGGCCTGAACACTTCACCACACGGAATTTTACATTTTCTGAAACCATTCATGTGTAATATTTAATTACTTGGAATAAATTAACTATGTAATCCGCCCCTAATTTCTTAAGGATACAACAAATTAAGTACTTCGTAATCTTATTAAAAGAGAGGAATACAATCCAATATGGCGTTGTGGCCAGAGAGAAGTTTGGCATTTCCAATACGTCAGCGCGCATGCTCAGAATATCACGGATGTAGTTTCATGCAGCAGCAGGAAAATGGTTTGCTCTGGTAGACACGGATTCTATTGCTGCTAACTTAATATTTGGGGGCAGAAAATAAACCTTTTTTTTATAAACAAATACGGTTATTGATCACTAAATTAATTTTTTCCTTGTCAGTCTACGTGTTATTTTGCACCACAGTCTGTTTTTCACCAACAACAAAATTTCGCTAACAATTTTTTTTTGTGGTTGTCAGTAACTTTTCCTGAATTAAAACCCCAACAAGGCATTCAAATATCTGGAGAGACAGGAGATGATCAATTCATCAAGGAAACACATGAACTTGTCTAAGTCTTCGTAAAGAATCCGATAATCCCAATGCTTAAAAGCTCAAAAACCAAACACTCTAACACCACAGCGAGCTTGGGCTTGTGAGTGCACATAATATTAGTAATAGATCAGAGTTCGTCTGTAAGCTCTTTCTTTTATTTCGTTGTTCATCATTTTACAAAATTATTTCATTNACATTCATGTGTAATATTTAATTACTTGGAATAAATTAACTATGTAATCCGCCCCTAATTTCTTAAGGATACAACAAATTAAGTAGTTCGTAATCTTATTAAAAGAGAGGAATACAATCCAATATGGCGTTGTGGCCAGAGAGAAGTTTGGCATTTCCAATACGTCAGCGCGCATGCTCAGAATATCACGGATGTAGTTTCATGCAGCANGGCCAGAGAGAAGTTTGGCATTTCCAATACGTCAGCGCGCATGCTCAGAATATCACGGATGTAGTTTCATGCAGCACCAGGAAAATGGTTTGCTCTGGTAGACACGGATTCTATTGCTGCTAACTTAATATTTGGGGGCAGAAAATAAACCTTTTTTTTATAAACAAATACGGTTATTGATCACCAAATGAATTTTTTCCTAGTCAGTCTACGTGTTATTTTGCACCAGAGTCTTTTTCACCAACCACAAAATTTCGCTAACAATTTTTTTTTGTGGTTGTCAGTAACTTTTCCTGAATTAAAACCCTAACAAGGCATTCAAATATCTGGAGAGACAGGAGATGATCAATTCATAAAGGAAACACATGAACTTGTCTAAGTCTTCGTAAAGAATCCGATAATCCCAATGCTTAAAAGCTCAAAAACCAAACACTCTAACACCACAGCGAGCTTGGGCTTGTGAGTGCACATAATAGTAGTAATAGATCAGAGTTCGTCTGTAAGCTCTTTCTTTTATTTCGTTGTTCATCATTTTACAAAATTATTTCATTNTTAGTAATAGATCAGAGTTCGTCTGTAAGCTCTTTCTTTTATTTCGTTGTTCATCATTTTACAAAATTATTTCATTACAATTTAATGGAGTTGATGGCAGTTGACAATGAAAGCCCGGTTGGGAGCTTGACTGCTCAGCTGAGGCTATATAATATGATCATTGGCACAGATCTACTTGCTGTTCGCGCCCAGATTATCAACGAAATGTTTGCAACAGCGTTCACTCTGAAGTTCACTCATAGTCAATTATGTTCACCCAGCTGGATGTGTGTTTAGAAATATGAATTTTTTTTCTATTATAATAAATATAAAAACTAAAAAAATCTTAATTTTAATGTTTACACAATCTGAGATTATTTATTTGAAAATGCTATAAAAAGGTTCTTAGAGCTATAAAAAACCATATTGAAATTTTTCTTTTCTTTTCGCAGTTATCTACAGGAGGCCTAGGTTTGCTGATTCAAGGGCTTGTTTAAAATTAGTATTCTCATTCAAAGTAGTGTTTTTTCCATTATTACAATAATACAAACAATAGTATTTTAGCAAAGAAATAATGTTTTCAACGAAAAAAATTTATTGGGCACATCCCATTGCAGTGGAATATAAGTAAAATGAGGTTTCGTTTCATATGTTAGCCCTATTGGAAGAATCCTTCAAATAACATATAAATAATTTAATATTATTAATATAACTATTTTTTGGAAATATTTTTATGTTATTATCATGATATAATATTATGTCCTATTTCGTCTTTGAATTTCTGAGATGATTATGTAACAGAAAAAATTCTTTAAATCTGGAAACTATGCATTTTTCTCCTGTTTATAATAATAAAATTTCTATCATTAGACTAATGGTACGGTAATGCGTCTACATTTTGATCACAATTATCTTAACAGACTCACGTACAAACAATATACTACGGGAAACCATGGTAAAAATTGCGATTTAAGAAGAAAGACATTTTTTTCAAAAGACCCATGTGAGACATAAAGTCATATCTCGGAAAACATTCACACCGATTCCAACCAATGCGGCAAACAAGTAGCACTACGGTAGTAGACTTATGTTTTCAGTGGGTCAAACGCTTTCTTTTAAAAGGGTGATTAAATAAAGTTTTAATCTTAGTGTGCTCTATCTACGAAATCTTTTATATGACTTTGTATGATGGCAGCATCNGTGATTAAATAAAGTTTTAATCTTAGTGTGCTCTATCTACGAAATCTTTTATATGACTTTGTATGATGGCAGCATCCATTAAATCCATTAAATGTGTCAACAAAGAGCCTCTTTTGGCTACAATTTTGTAACATAGTGCTACATGAAAAAATTAAGATTTTATGTGGAATTGGAAAACTTATCATTTTAATTCTCGCTAATTACACAAACAAGTTATACTGTTACTAGGTACGTAAATTAACGTGTTTTTATTATATCAGACACATGTTTTCAAAAGGGTGGTTACATAAATATTTTAAGATTAGAATGCTTTATTTCCGAAACCTCGTACCCAATAACCATTAATGTATTATGTAGCATGCTGATATAATTTATTACAAAAACTAAATATGCTTACATAGAACCTCTCTTGTTTGCCATTTTGCAAAAATAAATACAACTTTATGTTATATCTCGTTAGTAAATAAACCTGTTCTCGCCAAATTTTGTACACCAGTATTCTTACAGCAGATCGTGTAAAATTNCATATCTCGTTAGTAAATAAACCTGTTCTCGCCAAATTTTGTACACCAGTATTCTTACAGCAGATCGTGTAAAATTACGTGATTTAAGTAGTAAGTCAAGCATTCACATACAAAATAATTGCAAAACAAACATTATATTTTTGTATTCTGTACCTTTAAACAATGAAACCAAATTTAAATTAACTTTTTATCCTTGCAGTATCTATAAATACCACTAAATTTGCCTACACAGAGCCTCTAATGTCAGTAATTTTGTAAGACAGCGCCACATTAATGAATAAAGTTTTCGTGTTATACTTCGGGAAACAATCAACAAATTCCTATAAATTTGGCAAACAAGTAATAGTGTGGTATGCTATGTAAAGTGATGGTTAAGACACTAATTTTCAAAATGACAGGCCTTTACATATTTCAAGTTAATGTACCATATCTACCAAAACGTTAAACTGACTACAAAAGAAGTTGATGNTGACAGGCCTTTACATATTTCAAGTTAATGTACCATATCTACCAAAACGTTAAACTGACTACAAAAGAAGTTGATGCTTCGAATTTTACCACTTAAGTGTTGTTGGTTGCACGCCGACTGACAGCAAGTGTGTATCTTGGCTAGAGTCCCACGCAAGGCTTGCGTGTATTTGCACTTTTCTCAATAATGATGTGTTACACATGTTTCAGGAACCATCCATAAATACACAGTTTTCAACCATATGTTAAGTCCAACCTATCATCTAAGGTGTTAAGAAATTCATCAATATTACTTGCGTCTAAATAAAATAAAGTAGGCTCATTATTTATGTTGGAAACTTTTTGATTAAATAGAAAAAATTACAAAACGTAACATAAAACGTCCGTTTATATGACCCACTGTACTACTAATTCTCTGCATAATTTGGTAGGAATGGGTTGACCATTTTCCGTTATAAGGTAAAATATAATATATTCATGTGTAAATATCATAAAAAATAGCAGGGATAAAGCATATGTGTAATCACATTTCACTTTTGTAAAATGTACTGCCAGAATACAAACAATTTTTTTTTAATTTGCTACCTGGATATAGAATACTGATATAAGATTTTTATATGGCCGCCATTTTTAAAATAAATGTAGTACTACTTGTTCGCCAAATTTAGAAGGAAAAGGTTGGTTGTTTTCCGAAAAATGACCAAATTTGATTTATTTGTATGGAACTATCTTACAAAATGTAAGCTGCAATTTATTACATTTAGTTTGCAAATATATACGATGTAAAAAACTATAGAATGTAACGGAAGTTTGCACACACAGCCATTGTAATACAACACAACGGAAGATGTACAATTACACTGACATTGAACGTTCATACAACGACCATGTATCAGTAAAAAATACACAATTTAAGGTTTTATTATAGAGCATGGGTGTGTTTTTACACCTACTTCAAATGTGTAAATTAACACAAACATTATGTATTTAAAGCCACACTGGCATGTATGCTCAACAAAGACTTTGCCTACACTCTGGATTCTTAACAACATTTGTGTGAAATTACACGAGCTACAGATGTTTTTACAAATTACACATAAAAATTTTAAATTACGAAAAATATAAAGTTTTAAGTTGACATTCATATTTTGTAATGTATCAGAAAAAGTAAACGTATTTATTCATACTATATATTATGATGGTACGCTAAATTGTATTGCAACTACATGAATTAAT
This sequence comes from Clitarchus hookeri, assembly GCA_002778355.1. NCBI lineage: Eukaryota > Metazoa > Arthropoda > Insecta > Phasmatodea > Phasmatidae > Clitarchus > Clitarchus hookeri. Next base: position 33,815 of record NQII01006252.1, on the reverse strand, counting down.
GAACATAAGTTGCCAAGATATGACAACACCATAAGGCTCTCCCGCAGAAATGCCCAAAATTTATATTGTGTGTGTCTCAAGTGTATAACTTGAGCACAAGGATGGATAATTCGTATATTCTATAATTAACGTGATCTGCAAATATTTGTGTTTTTACAAGTGAAATATTGTAACCGGCAGTGCATGCAGTACAATTGCATAATAACAAAAATTGTTGTAAATCATTATAATCATGTGTGTATAACACCCGAAATTTGCATTGCCACTTGCCGCAAACGACTATGGACAACGTGTATCTGTTGCGGCCCGTAGTCCAAGTCTGTTCTGGATGGATGTAACCGCCCTTGAAAGTGCAGTTGGGGCAGACGTATATTGCAAGTAATAGTCAGTATGAGAGTTAAATTTCTGTGTTTCTGGATAATGCATTATTGAGTACCGATGCGGAAATCCTAAAAAAATTCTTGTATAAAGTAGGTGGTGTTGAATTTGCTTATTCATAATCGCAACTCTCCGATATTTTTGCGTTGTTCTCTGCAGAGCAGTGACCTACCATACGTGGTAAACAAAACGGTAGCCTGGTGTTTGTACATTACTCACCACCATTTTCGTGACATGAACCGCAACGCCTGACATATCAGCAAAACCTTTAGACTGTTGGAACAATCTCTACGTTTCAAGAAGTTTTGGCAATNCAGCAAAACCTTTAGACTGTTGGAACAATCTCTACGTTTCAAGAAGTTTTGGCAATGCAAAAGTCAGCACAATGTCAGTTCTCATCGATTAGAAGAAGAGAAGGTGATCCTGTGTAATCCAACGTATCTTCCCTCTCTTTATCCAATCTACAACATGATCATGTGTGTCTGTGGAATTGCCAAATATTGTCTCCGTGTCTTTAAATTCTCTTGACACTTTTGCTTTTCTCATATTGAGTTGGTATGACATTTTCACTTGTCTGTTGTCGGATTCAACGTCCCAGGCGATGGGCCATTAATAATTTGTACAGAACATGCAGTAACTGGTGAAGAATGGACAATTTATAGTAAAGGCCTCTGCAGATCACCCCAGTAACAGAAGGGCAGCAGATCAGGTNAACTGGTGAAGAATGGACAATTTATAGTAAAGGCCTCTGCAGATCACCCCAGTAACAGAAGGGCAGCAGATCAGGTATCCGACTGCATTGCGAGATAAGTTTTTACCTTGCCTTGTAAGCTACTTTGGAAAAAAATTGGTTATTTGACATTCCTGCATTGAAATCTTTCCATTCTCACAGTATAGCAGATACTTATAGTTACAAATGAACATTTCTTTCACTGTCTTTTGATTTTCATTGACGACTGAGGTATTTTAACGGCAAACTACTAAACCGATAAAATTTCTAGCACAGCTGAAGAAATTACTAGTTACCGAGAGGAACTCGTGATTTTGAAACGTGCCATCTGACAGCAGGGATAATTCCAGCTTGATTATGCATTAGCGGTATCCATATTTTTAAGCGGGCTTGAGCAATTTTTATTTCAGAGCACGAGTAACTTACTGATTACGATAGTGAAATTTTCCTTCNAACTGGTGAAGAATGGACAATTTATAGTAAAGGCCTCTGCAGATCACCCCAGTAACAGAAGGGCAGCAGATCAGGTGTCCGACTGCACTGCGAGATAAGTTTTTACCTTGCCTTGTAAGCTACTTTGGAAAAAAATTGGTTATTTGACATTCCTGCATTGAAATCTTTCCATTCTCACAGTATAGCAGATACTTATAGTTACAAATGAACATTTTTTTCACTGTCTTTTGATTTTCATTGACGACTGAGGTATTTTAACGGCAAACTACTAAACCGATAAAATTTCTAGCACAGCTGAAGAAATTACTCGTTACCGAGAGGAATTCGTGATTTTGAAACGTGCCATCTGACAGCAGGGATAATTCCAGCTTGATTATGCATTAGCGGTATCCATGTTTTTAAGCGGGCTTGAGCAATTTTTATTTCAGAGCACGAGTAACTTACTGATTACGATAGTGAAATTTTCCTTCCGTACGCTATGTGAAACCATGAATTAAACTTTAAGCCATCTGTATCACTTAAATAACTTATAAGATTTCACGAGTCTCCTAGTGGTCTAAAGACGAAGATACGTGAAATAATAAGGTTTAATTAACTGGAAACTCTTTAAATTACTAACACTTAAGTTGTCTTTTGACATTCGCTTACTTTTGAGGTGTCGCCTCAATCAAATTCTGAAACATCAGGAAACTAACAATACACAAAGTTCATTTCTGAGTGAGTCTTAGTAATCCTTTGCGTATAAACCTACCTTTCAAAATACAACTATACAGATATATAAAAATTAAGTAAATTGCATACAAAGTAATGAAAACAATTTTTTTTTATTTTGTTGGCCGCTAGATCTGAATTTCGTACAACTATGCTCACGGCCTGTAATACATTCCTAGCAGCTTTGTTTAGTTAACATAAATAATTTGAAAACTGTGGCTATCAATATTAATAACTACCAATAGGGCTTAGTGTCGTTATAATAATTTCAATTAGCATTAAAACATATTTTTAATATTGTAATACTCTGAATATATTCTAAGTTCCCAATAAGCAATTATTATAAAAAAACTAAATGTTGGTTTCAAAATTATTCCGGACTACCACCATGGCTCCAAATTATCACGAAAACAAATTAAAATCGTAAATATTGTTTTTATCTTAGAGTGAAGTGTAAGAAACAAGGCAATTTCAAAGCATGGTGATTAATCTTATTGCAATGGCTCATTCCAAACACGATCGCTGATTTTTTTTTTAGTAATTAGCCTTATAAAAATTGTAAAATTTTCAAAATTTCACAGGAACCATTTAGGAACATTATGAGTAATGTTTTAATTTAGGTATATTTTTTATTGAGAGAGAATAGTTAGTGGCATTGGTTAAGTAATCTGTATAGTCATTATATTAAATTGACTCAAAAGTATTATTAAAACACTGAATTACTAATTCAAACCCTACAACCATACACTTAAATATAGGCAGTTTACGGTAAAGTGANTATATTAAATTGACTCAAAATTATTATTAAAACACTGAATTACTAATTCAAACCCTACAACCATACACTTAAATATAGGCAGTTTACGGTAAAGTGAGCACTTTTGAGGCTCTAGTTACTTTTACTTTCAGCCATTTTTTGATCCTTTAACCACATTTTTAAGTAATTATTGGTATGTAAGTAATATACACAGGGTTAATATTACACCGTACTCAGTAGTTAACATCTTTGGCTGAAATAAAAAATATTTATTGACTTTTATTACAAATAAAGAGCTTTCAAAAGTGCTCACTTCACCGGATAGCCTATAGTCTGGTTTAATCACCACTTCCAAGTTTCAATAATTCCGACTGCGTTTGTGGCATTTAAAAAAATGTTATCTCTTTCTGAAATGAATTTCCAACAGGGATTTACCAAAATGTCAGCCCCCTGATTTGCATGCCAGATCCGGATATAACCACAATCCCACTTATCTCGTTGCAGGTCAACTTGTGGTGCTCTATCGAGTCGGGCTCAACGAACGCACGCACGTGATCGCCGACAAACAAAGGTTATTGTGAGAAGCGGCTATTGATTTTATAATTACGGATTGTCCTGGCGCCGTGCCGGCCGCGCCGAGGTAATTAATTCGTTCGCGGTATCAATCACTGCGGAGGCCAGGAGCTCATCTGCAGTCGGACTGCGTGCAGGTGGCGTCGCGACCCACGACGAAGCAACGTGACAAATTATATACCACCGGGCGCCATACATCGCCTCCCCTCATCGCTCTCTTCCTCTCTCTCTACCTATCTTTCATTCTCCCTCTCGCGCTACTGGCAATTATAACTTCACAGCAGGTCGTCGTAACTCGAATAGGGAAAATGAAACTTTGCCGAAGATACATGAAGTCGAGGTTCTACGGTCTTACAGCTTTGGCATTAAAAAGAAATGTTATACATTTAAATTTAGTATAAGTATAGAAGGTTGTTTAAATAATTTTGATTATATTTTTATCGATCGCTTAACTCATGATTGATTCGCATATTTTAATTTTGATGGTGGTAGCACAGACAGATCTGTCTATGGTAGGCCCCATTTCCATCTGTTTATTCGAGTCGCGTGTATTTTCAGGGATAACCGCTAAAACTGGTTATAATATAGTGTTTCACGTTCACGGTAAAAATTTATATTAGCTCAAATGTTTTTGTTACATGAGATAACTGTAGATACGAGAAGCATCAGTAATATTGCCCAGAAAGCACAGGCCAATCACAATATAAAAAAAAGGTGGTGAGGTATATACTACACCACCAACGTAACAATATAAGAACGTGTCTGTTAGTCTGTGTTCTACAGTTGTCACTACCATAGAAACTACTTCGGCTTGCTTCGGCAAACAAATAAATTAGATAAGGATCTCTATTTATACTCTTAAGCTACAACTCTCTACTTTTATGCTCCCTGCTTCGCGGCTCACATCTTCTACTTCTAGTAGATTAGCTCAGCGGATCACGTGTAACTCCCTGTCTTTAAATACGTCATTCACAATCGCCGAATTCTTCCAGTGCTCGACATTTTCACCTACAATGCGGCATGGGTAATGATAAACTTCCACAACGCGTTCTGTGCAATTATTTCGACCACTGAGCATTTGAAAATACCCACTACGCGTTGTGGCAATTGCACTTTGCTCAACAGCAGAAAGAATATTTCCTTTCGCTTTGTGGCCACACCAGATTACCCACTACGCAATGGGAGCATTCTGGTTGTACCCACAACGCCTTGCGCTGGCTGCAGTTTCCTAAACGAACTGAATTTTAAAAATGATGTAGGCGAACCTTACCCAACTTAACCTAACCTTTCCTAACCTAACCTAGACGTGAATAAACGCGTATACCTGCCCACTTACAACAGCAAAATAACTTTTTCAATTTTTTCTGAGTCTTGCGAGCCATAGTAATGCCCCTCAGTGCACGAATTTTCGAAACTAAAAATAAAAAGAAAAGATCTTTAAGTACTTTAGGGGCTCGCTTATTCGCGTTTAAACCACGGTGCGAAGCTTTCGAAGCACGCTTTTTACCGTGAACCAGTTAAAAGTGCAACCAATGTGCTTATCTACAAAGAGAATACGCACTTTAGAAGAGGCCTGTTGAGTACTTTCAAGACGTAATGTACATTCTAAGCAACATTCCAGAGCATTCGAACACAGCTAAATATGGCTTTTTTTTCTCCAAAGCGCTGTATGTTAAAATAAATGCGTCAGATGCATACAGAAATTCCCAATGGTCTGAATTTTAAACTGCTACAGACTTTCCGCCAATAAAATGATTGGGTCACCGCCTGTCAATGCACCCAGCATGACGATGATACCACACTCCAGTGCAGAGACTTAATCTTAATTGCGATGGCGTACGTGATGAGCATGACATGATAGAACTTAAGGCTCCCGCCTACCTGGAGCTTTATCCCGCGTTTGAGACAGAGAAGCGCGGGAGCGATAAGGACGACAACAGTTTTAGCCGTTTTGGAATACACTCAAATGGTTATTCTAGCGTTCGTGACATTTTGAATATATTCAACATCCCTCGTCTGAAGAGTGTGTTGTATTCGTAGAACAGCACGTTGGACGCACGTTTAATAGTTTTTTAGAAAAACGTGTATTCGAAACACTCTGCAACGTAGTTCATGCTCCAGCTAGGCGGGAGCCTTAATTATTTCTCTAGTAGTTCTCAGCCTCAAAGTCCGCACGTAGGTGGGCTCCTTAACAACCACGGAAGGTTCTCACAATGTGCGGATTCCCGAGACATTAAATCCAGAATTGAATGTTAGCCTACTTTCCGAAGGAAATAAAGTCTTATAATATAACTTTACTGTCGGTATGCTGTGTGTATGTGTGTGTGACTGTGTCCGTGCGTGTGTGTGTCACCCCATCCCCCCACCTTAATTTTTTTAACGCGTGAACCGAATTTCCCCAAACTCTGTCCACTTATAGTACTAAGTAAGGATACATAATTTTCAAAGTTTCTGTTCACACCAGGCACTTACTTTCAAAATGGCGACCATCTGAATATTTAAGGCAATATGTTATCTCGGAAACCATTCAAATGACTTTAGCCATATTTTGAATGCTGAAATCACGCGTTGTAAGCATTAAAATCGAAGGTAAAGATTAATGTTAGTTGGCCATTTTTTAAAATAGCGCCATATGAAAACATAAAGGCTTTATGTTATATCATTAAAACTACTTAAACAGTTTTCTTCAGGTTTGTAAAGTAAATAATACTATGAAAGTCCAAATAAATATAAGTAAGTTAATATAATCAGGCACTTATCTCTAAAATAGTGGCCATAGAGATATTATAGGTTTATTTCGTATAATTTTCATAAATGTTTGCCAATTACAACCACATTTTGTACGATGACGGTATGTATTACAGGCATCATATAAGCTAAACAACAACCACTTTTGTCCTTTATTTTGACAGATAGCGTCGCGTACAAAAATTAATCTTTAACATTATGTCTCGAAAACTACTCAATCTTTTCTATCCACGTTTGGCACATAAGAAATACTTTGATAGGCAATTTAAATATAAGTAATTAAACATAATTAGGCACTTATTTTCAAAATGGCCACCATACAAATATTTTAGGTTAATTTGGTATACCTACCATGCCATTTGCTAATTTCCACCAAATTATATACGCTGACAGTATCTATTACAAGCATAAAATAAGTCAAAAACGGAGCCACCCATGTCTGCAATTTTGGAAGTTAGTACTACATGAATTAATTCATATTTTGTGTAATTTCTCAGGGAAACAATGGACTGATTGGTACCAAATTTGGCAATCAATTAGTAATACCTAAGTTAATATGTACAAGTATGTTTAAAATATATCAGACACTTATTTTTAAAATGTCTACCATCTAGCTATTGTAACATAGTATGGTATATCATATACATTTTTTTAGTTAATTCTTACTTAATTTTGTCCGTTCGAAGTATGTATTACAAACATAAAATTTGTCTGCACAGAGCCTCTTTTGTCCCCCAAGTTGTAAGATATAAAGTTTAAATGGAATAAATAAAGTTTTTATGTCATATATAGGGGAAACAATTCGCCGATTCCTACCAAATATGGCAAACAAGAAGTACTGCGATTGGTAATGTTAAAATATACGTTTAACATATGTCAGGCACTTATTTTCAAAATGGCGAACAAATGGCTATTACAGTTTCGAATGTTTTATCGACGAAACCATGTAATCATTCAAAGAAACTTTGTATATTGACCGTATATATTACGACAACCAAATGTGTACACACAACATTTGTATTGTCCGCCATTTTGCGAAACAGTATCACTTGACAAATTATAATTATGTGATCTCCGAAAAAACAACTGATTTCTACAAATTTGCCTAACAATTATTACTATAGCAGGCTATGCAAACTTATAAATTTTGAGAATATCAGGTACAAATATTTTTAAAAAGGTGGCTATATAAACCTTTTAGCTCTGACATTTTTATCTACGAAACTGCAAAACTAATTTCAACTTAACTTTTTATGCTGATAGTATTAGTTATAACCATAAAAATTGTTTATGCAAACCCTTATTTATCTGCCATTTTGTTATATAACCCAACATGAAATAAAATAATTATATGTCGTATCTCGTGAAACAATAGCCGATTTATTTCAAATTTGGCAAAGAAGTTGTACTGTGTTAGGATATATAAATGTTTATGTTTTAAGTATATAAGTATCTTTTTTCCTGAATGGTGCGTATATAATCATTTTAGTTTTGTGGGCTATATCTGTGAAAGTAAGTAAAATATTAAAATTGATCTTTATATATTCTATGTATGACAATAATCAGGTGTTCTAATATATAAACTTTTGGCCCTCTATTTATGAAAGTGGCAACATGATCAATGGAAGTTTTATGCCATATTTTGAGGACCAATCAACTGATATGCATACAGAGATCCTCCTTTGCCGAATTTTTTGCAAAGTAGTGTCAGATGAGTAAACCGAATATTTTGTTATATTTGCGGGATAATTCGACTAATTTCCAAATTTTTTTGCACACCTACACAAGAAAAAGTATAGTTGTATGATTGAAATGGAGTCAGAAAATAATTTTAAAAATGGTGGCCAAAAATATTTTTATATGTTTTGTATATCTATTTATCAATTAAACAAATCCAATCAAACTTTTTATGCTGACATTATCTATTACCAACATCGTGTACAGAGCCACTTTTTTAAACAATTGTGTAAATAGCATCATTAAAGAAAATAAGGTTTTTATGCCATATCTCAGAGACCAATCAACCCATTTCCATCAAATGTTTCACACAAGTAGTGTTATGGTAGGCCATGTAAACCTATGTATTTTAGTGGCTCTAACACTTATTTTAAAAATGATAGGTGAGTAAATATTTTCTGTTAGTGAACCCTGTCACCCAAAATTTTGCACTGATTACATCCGAAGTTTATGTTCCGAATCCTACCTCCAAGATTCAGTTGATTGCTAGTCAGCTAAATTTTACAAGTTTGTCTGAATTTGAATTACGGGTAAGTCACTCGTTTATTTTAATTGTCTTTGTACTGTCTCACATATTACTAGTTTCGTTTCTAATGATATTGCTGTCAATGAGACGTCAACGTCTACCTACCATCTAGGCTTTTAATAACTTCGCTAAAATTTATTTGCACCCATGTAGAGGAAAGTAGTCTAATAAGTTATAAGTAACTTCTTGTTATACTTGGATGGAGTTAGACTTATAAACAAGCCTTTGTAAATACTTTTTCTAACATATTATTAACAACTGTGGTCAGGTCTTAGCTGGACGGCTTGGTTGATAACACCTTCAAACATAAATTTAGAACACGAGCTGTGATTGCTGAAATACCCGGCGCCTCCACCAGGTGGCTGAAAACTTATAGAACGCACCCAATATAGGAGAGTGTAACGCTTTGAGGGCCATTTTTTGCCATCGGGATATCGNACTGAAAACTTATAGAACGCACCCAATATAGGAGAGTGTAACGCTTTGAGGGCCATTTTTTGCCATCGGGATATCGGACCAACAGGAGGCCTGGAGATGGGGGTATCCGGCCGTCGCTAACCACCGCCTTAATCAGCCTATGGCGCTATGAACAATGTGGGGACTCTCTAATTAGGGTCTAATAGAAAAGCAGGGTGGTGATATCCCCTAGCACAATAACTTAAAATCCTGTTATTAATTTTATAGCTTCCGAATGTAATTTTTGTATTTAAATGGTTTTTATATTGAATGTTCAATAAATCCCCGTCTTATACTTTTGTGCTATACCCAACTCTGAGTTATAATGTAGCTACGTTTCTCTAGTCCGTTTTAAGAATTAATGAATTTGAAAAGTATTCCATAACAGCTGGCGAAGGCGCCTAAAGTTCACCACCATCTCACAGTCTTTCGTCAGTTACTTTACCATCCACTCTCACATTTAAATTATACAAATCCCCCTTCCCCTCGCTACTTTACGTAGTAATTTTAATAAAATTTTGTGTGTATGGAGAAAATCTGGCCAGCTGAANATTTAAATTATACAAATCCCCCTTCCCCTCGCTACTTTACGTAGTAATTTTAATAAAATTTTGTGTGTATGGAGAAAATCTGGCCAGCTGAAACAACGCTTGTGCCGATAACACTGATTACTAGCATGTTTGACCAAAACAAGAAATGTATGCGTTTACACATCGTATGTGAATACAAATATTTGTCATTCCTAACGCTTATTTAATTCACAGAAAATTATTTTCTACATGATTTTACTTGTACTGGCTTTGATTTTTTACCACAGTTAAATTATCCGAAGGAACTGCTAATGTCTAATTAAGAAATATGCTTTTCAAATAAAAATACTAGTTCACTACAATTAGAGGTCAACAAAGTAACTATAAGAGCCAAGTCTTTTGATAATGATTTCGAAAGAAAATGACTACAAATCAGGTTTATAGGATTAACTTTATAAATTTTATTACCATCAAACATATAAATGTTTATGNTAGAAAATGACTACAAATCAGGTTTATAGGATTAACTTTATAAATTTTATTACCATCAAACATATAAATGTTTATGGTCGTCTTGGGTAACGATGATATGATACAGTAATAATGTAGAGTTCTCCATCACGTTTCACACGTTCTCAGTGTTCCCCACTGTATCTAAAAAANGATATGATACAGTAATAATGTAGAGTTCTCCATCACGTTTCACACGTTCTCAGTGTTCCCCACTGTATCTAAAAAAGTTCAAACCAAGGCGAACGTGCAGGTAGGAAGGCACCTTAAGGAATAATAGCGATATATCAATGCGTAATAAAAAACATTATTTTATAAAAAAAAAAAGAATTCTGAATTTTTAAAAATGAATGCTGCCTTTTATTTCTAATTTACAAAAAGTCTGGCACAGATTACACCACAGCTCAGGAGCTGCGACGTAGTCACGTCTTTGTAAGATGGATTCACCATTCAGTGTTTTTCTGGGGTGCTTAAAGAACTGTGGTAATGTTGTTTGGAACGCGTGGCGAAGCTAGAAAGAAAACGCTGAGTTTCGGCAGTANAACAACGCTTGTGCCGATAACACTGATTACTAGCATGTTTGACCAAAACAAGAAATGTATGCGTTTACACATCGTAAGTGAATACAAATATGTGTCATTCCTAACGCTTATTTAATTCACAGAAAATTATTTTCTACATGATTTTACTTGTACTAGCTTTGATTTTTTACCACAGTTAAATTATCCGAAGAAACTGCTAATGTCTAATTAAGAAATATGCTTTTCAAATAAAAATTCTAGTTCACTACAATTAGAGGTCAACAAAGTAACTATAAGAGCCAAGTCTTTTGATAATGATTTCGATAGAAAATGACTACAAATCAGGTTTATAGGATTAACTTTATAAATTTTATTACCATCAAACATATAAATGTTTATGGTCGTCTTGGGTAACGATGATATGATACAGTAATAATGTAGAGTTCTCCATCACGTTTCACACGTTCTCAGTGTTCCCCACTGTATCTAAAAAATTTCAAACCAAGGCGAACGTGCAGGTAGGAAGGCACCTTAAGGAATAATAGCGATATATCAATGCGTAATAAAAAACATTATTTTATAAAAAAAAAAAAAAAGAATTCTGAATTTTTAAAAATGAATGCTGCCTTTTATTTCTAATTTACAAATAGTCTGGCACAGATTACACCACAGCTCAGGAGCTGCGACGTAGTCACGTCTTTGTAAGATGGATTCACCATTCAGTGTTTTTCTGGCGTGCTTAAAGAACTGTGGTAATGTTGTTTGGAACGCGTGGCGAAGCTAGAAAGAAAACGCTGAGTTTCGGCAGTANCGTGCTTAAAGAACTGTGGTAATGTTGTTTGGAACGCGTGGCGAAGCTAGAAAGAAAACGCTGAGTTTCGGCAGTACTAAAACGGCGTGTATAGCTACGGGGACAAACTTCTCCTAATGGAACCATTACTAATCCCCCGCATTAAATTACACGCCCAGCTTAATGTTTTTATAGAGCGAGGCAGGCTGGTGTTGGTTGCCCTGTAATCAGTTAGCACCCCGCAAATTGCCAGGAGGGGCGAGGCGCAAGTGACTAGGCCTGGTTTGGTAAACGAGGGCAGGGCTCCGGTTGATAATTACAGCTGCCGACCCAACATGTCTTCCAATGCTGCTCCTTCACAATCGTGCAGGCGATATTGTCCGGTTTACATAATTTGTAACACTGGAGGGGCAACCATATTCTGTAAAAGGTCGTTTCAAAGTTTTTGTTGTGTCAAAATTTATACTAAATGTTATATCAGAGCAGTTTTATCCGGTTATTGGATTAACTAATACTGCTTGAAAAAAATTATGATCCCGATAATANATGTTATATCAGAGCAGTTTTATCCGGTTATTGGATTAACTAATACTGCTTGAAAAAAATTATGATCCCGATAATACGCACAAAACCATTCCAGTATTCATGATGTTTTAAAAAATAATTCGTATATTGTCGTGATTCCTTAAGAATTAGCAAAGCAAATGCGTGGCCCTTCCTCTTTTGTTCTTCATAAATTCACTCAGTAAGGGCCTTGTTCAATTTTCTCACCCTTCCTTCTTCATTGNATGTTATATCAGAGCAGTTTTATCCGGTTATTGGATTAACTAATACTGCTTGAAAAAAATTATGATCCCGATAATATGCACAAAACCATTCCAGTATTCATGATGTTTTAAAAAATAATTCGTATATTGTCGTGATTCCTTAAGAATTAGCAAAGCAAATGCGTGACCCTTCCTCTTTTGTTCTTCATAAATTCACTCAGTAAGGGCCTTGTTCAATTTTCTCACCCTTCCTTCTTCATTAAATTCAAATTTAAATTTCTTATACTTTCAAGCCGCCCCAATGCTGCGAGAATGAAATAAGACCAGGTAAACTTATCTGTATCTTGTCAGAATGGCCACGCACAGTACTGTATTTCCATACATTAAACAAATAATATAGTATATCGGCATGTATATTGTTTCCAAATTCAGATATAATTACAAATTATCTACTTCACATTTATCGTTTTAGTAATCTTTTGGTAGCATAAGAAAATAAAGTTTCATGAACTTATATAAGTATTGCTATCAGCTGCTACTAACAGAGTATTAGCAGCACTTAATATCAGGTTTTAAACGTCTTTTAGAAGGCCACATTATGCCTACACAAACGGTTGGCAACAGGCGGACCACGGTCCACATCCGGATCGCAGAAGGTCTGGATCGCCAAAAATTTTCAATTTGAATAAGAAATTTATTAATATTTACATACGTTTAAGTGATAGCGTTATCAATGTTTGTTATATTTTACAAGTAATAGCACCATTAATTTGATTTTTTAATAGTGATGCACAGTTGCTATGATGTGAAACGCAAAATACTGCCCTGGAGCGCAGGCGAGGCGGTGGGAAGGAGTAAACTGACCGGCTGCATTGGTGCGCATGCGTGAGGATTCGTCTGGGAGGTAGTGGTCTCGTTCTGCTATTCATTACTGAAAATTCAAGCAGTGTCTATCTGAATGAGAATCAGAGTATTCTGACTTACTGCAACACAAAAATGTTCTTTGGCTAAGTAAAGGTCAAGATATAGAACGTTTGTGGCAAATAAAAGAACAAGTGGCCTCCTTCTTAGTCAACTTGGGTACACAGGGCAAGGAGCACTTGGAGTTCCTATCAAACGAGGGCAATATGATAGCTGTGGCTTTCCTGAAAGACATTCTGAAATATTTAAATTTGCTCAACACCGAGTTACAAGGAAATGGGAAATTAATATGTGATCTGATACAAAGTGTGTCTGCTTTTCGTCGCAAGCTGAATATCTTTGAAAAAGATATTGCAAATCAAGAATTTATTCATTTTCCAACAATTCTTGAATTTAAAAAGAAGAATTCCAAAATACACACTGCAGTGTTCCTAAGTTTTATGTCAGATTTTGGGAAGGAATTTGAAGCAAGATTCCAAGACTTTGCAAAGATATGTAAGTTGTCTCAATTCTTTAAATCGCCTTATGAAGTTGCTCCAACTGCAGAATGGACTGATGTGGCGGCGAAGTTGTTCGGTCTTGAAACACCTTTACTTCAAATGGAGATAATTGACTTGCAAGAAGGTATTTCCTTGCAAATGTACAAAACTGCATGCCCTGAAGAATTTTGGGTCAAACATGTAGAAAAGTATGAAACCTGCAGAAAACTAGCGATTAACCTGGCTACTATGTTCGGCTCCACATATGTNACATGTAGAAAAGTATGAAACCTGCAGAAAACTAGCGATTAACCTGGCTACTATGTTCGGCTCCACATATGTATGTTAAACAACTTTCTCCAAAATGAATTTTTTGAATAACAGATATCGTTCGAGATTAACGGACGCCCACCTTGAAGACACTCTTCCCATTAGCTGTTCGCCCCGTGAACCAAACTATAAAAAACTGGCTGAAGACCGCTAGTATATTTTTTCGCATTAATTTTTCAATGTACACCTGCCTTTTCTATTTTATATTCTATATACATTTCTATTTTATTGTAATGCAATTATGTGTTATTAAAATAAAAAATTTAAAAGTTATAAGTACGTATGTGTTTTTTTTTTCTCTGGACCTCAATAAAAGTTTTTAAAAGTATTCGGACCCCACTTGAAAATACTTGCAGACCCCTGTTCTACACTATAAATTTGCTTCGTAAATTTTACTATGAAATTACCTGTAAATTTACACAATTTTGTAAAAATACAGCTCTATNACTATAAATTTGCTTCGTAAATTTTACTATGAAATTACCTGTAAATTTACACAATTTTGTAAAAATACAGCTCTATCCTTTACAAACAGTCTCATTTGTAGCATTACAAGAGCCGTGTTTGTTATACATTTAGAAAAAACTTTGTAAAGACTAGGAATCAGTTTATGTCTAGAAGTCAAAGGTAACAAACAACTACATTCTATGTGCTAACGAATGACGTGCTAGTGAATAACCATTCACATAGATAGAGGGGAGAATTTTTTCAACGTTATTTCGTGTCTATAACTTCAATATTGTTAAATTTACCAGGAAAGATAAGCTCATTTNACTATAAATTTGCTTCGTAAATTTTACTATGAAATTACCTGTAAATTTACACAATTTTGTAAAAATACAGCTCTATTCTTTGCAAACAGTCTCATTTGTAGCATTACAAGAGCCGTGTTTGTTATACATCTAGAAAAAACTTTGTAAAGACTAGGAATCAGTTTATGTCTAGAAGTCAAAGGTAACAAACAACTACATTCTATGGCAATTATTTCATCTAAAACAATTCTATGTGCTAACGAATGACGTGCTAGTGAATAACCATTCACATAGATAGAGAGGAGAATTTTTTCAACGTTATTTCGTGTCTATAACTTCAATGTTGGTAAATTTACCAGGAAAGATAAGCTCATTTGATAACACTGTTTCGTGCATTTCCGTTACCCAGTTTTTTCGTAACGAAACTAACAAACTGTAATAATAACTTATTGGTTTACAATGCCATTACCTATCGTAAAGATAATAAAAATATATTATACAATAACGAAACTCAACACGTTTAACTGCTCAATCCACGTGCACACTTAATTACCATCTGAAGTGCAGTAACTGCCTAAAGAATTTACCTGAATCCTCCATAACAGTTAAAATTATTATATCCTCGTATTGTAAGATTACGATGTCGTGTGATAAAATACAAGCTTGCTAACCTGAGAGGTGTAGGTTTGGATCGCAGTGCAGACGAGTTAATTTTTTGGTATTAAAATTCGTAAGACTTCTTAAGATTCGTACGATTTTCCGAAAGCGTTATAGATTTGTCCCCAATTTTCAACTATGCAAGTTTAAATTCAAGACTTAATTTTTAATATTACATATATTTTTATTGCAATTTTTTTAAAACCATTTTTTGTGGTGATACTAAAAAGATTTTTGGCAACTGGCTTCCAAAAAATGTTTGTAAAAGTACAAAAAGTGTTTGTAGATATACAAAAAAAAATGCACTATACCTCTAAGAATTCTATGAATGCTTATATCATTTTAGCAATAAATTCAGGCAAACGTTTTCAATTATTTGACAGTTGACAGGTAAAAGTTAAATAAATCGTATGATGTCGAGTGTACATATATGTAGCACATTCAATCCAGGCTTAAGCAAAGTTATAATCAGCTGCCACGAAGAGAGAGAGTGCTCAGAGAGAACTAGTGTTATGAATCACTGTTAATAACAAAACAGGAATGTAAACCACTACTTTAGCAAAGACGCCGTTAAAATATTTGAGAATTTTTGGGAAACCTAATGTTTACTGCCTTCAGCAGTGAATCATATACTCAAAAAATCCATTGTATACAGAAATAAAATAAAAAAAAGTGCTATTGAAGGAATTGATTAAATTTCGTCGTATGTAAGTATAATTTCTTACTGATGGTTCAAATATACAATTCAGTCAGGGGCACTTTCGTCACAAAACATTATAGTTTTGTTTTCATATTTCGTTAAATTATTCGAAGCAGCAGAATAGAAAGAAATTTGTTCTTTATTTCGTCATGAGAACTGTTGTTCACTTAAAAAAATTTATGTTAGCAGGCGTTTGCTATGCTCTCGGGAGAAAGATTTTAAATTAAAATGCAAGCATTTAAAAACTAATGCGTGTTGGCGTACAAGTGTAAGTTAAGCAGGTGAGGGTTCCGTGGAGCTTGGCGCACTAAAAATTGAGGTTGTAGAAAGTATAAGTATATAAGTGTTCACGCATCTACTTTTACGAAAGGTTTCAAACCGTTTCGGGTAGGATCATGAAACTTGGTTAGAATGTGCACATAAAAGTCGTATGAGAAGGGGCATGAAGGGCTTGAGATAAGGAAAAGAAAGCGGTTCGGGTGAGTGGGTTACATACAAAGTATGAAGACTGCAGCATCAGCTCTTGAGGAATGATAAAGGAACACACATAAATGGGTGGGGACTGGAATATAGTAGGGTCTGGGAATAAGATGGTGTAAATCTAGAAAAAAAAGGTAGGTGGAGAAAGAGTGTAAGTCCACAGGCAAAATATGAAGTCTGTAACTGAAACGCTTTAAGAATGACATAGCATTAATTAAATTGAAAGAAAAACGGCGCTGCAAGGAAAGAGGGTGAAGTAAAAATTAATAATGAAAAATGTATTGCTTAAAAGTAGTGAATATGAAAGCAGAAATTAATGTGAAAATCTGTAAGAGGAACGTCAAGCATATTTGTGGTAGCGTGTGATAAAAGGCTGCATACAATTATGTAATTAGAATGATAAGCATATCCCTATTTAAATTCAAGTATAATTTATGCGATAGCCTGAAATAAAATGAGCAAAATCCACAGTTTTCAGCACATTCATGAAATACTCGTATGATAAAAAGAAATACCACACAGGAAATTATTTAAATAATGGAATGGCGAAATAAAGATGCTGTTTAAACTTTTTAATAGAGGTGTTGGAGCAGGATGCGTTGAAATTCCACAATGTTTATACGAAACACGTCGCTCGTATCTTCTTTGAATAGGCGCAGTTAGCCATATCAGTAATGCTATTTTGGCTTAAAGAAAGATGGCTGGAAACCAACGATGTGAGGGGCCGCCGTGAAGTGGTTCGACTGCTCGCCTCCCCCCACGGCCAAACGAGTTCGATTCCCGGTGGGGTCTCGCCCGGAAATTCACATGTAGGAATCGTGCCGGACGATGCCGCTGGTCAACGGGTTTCCTCAGGGATCACCCATTTCCCCCACCGTTGTATTCCGGCGCTGCTCCATATTCACTTCGCTTCACCCTCATCGACTCCCAAGACCTTTATGTTAAAAGCCGCCCAAATCTCTTTACTCACTCACTCACCAACGATGTGGTAATGACGTACATTATGTGAAGAGACATATTATGAACATTGTGGATACAAACTCCTTACAACTGGTTGTAGGACCATTTGTTCTCTAAATACTGACGAAAATTATTACTAAAACGTATCCCATATTAATAAAAAGCATTTAGAGATAGTTTTAAAGGAATACCGGTAAAACATTTTAACCTTGTATGAGAGATGCTATGGAAATCGCATATCTGTAAATACTGGACCCCCAAAAATTTTTCTCCTGTTTTTTTTTTTTTATCTTCTTAAAAGTTAGGAGGGTGTTAGTCTGGAGTAGTAAATCCTTGTCCTTTATTTACAGTGTTTCAAAATAGTGAATTATAAAGTAAAGTGATTTACTAAAAATGAAATTCCACCAGCAAAAATGTTTATGCATTATATTATAACTCTCATAGCCATTACTTGTCCCGCTTGAAAGCAAAACTTCAGCGACAGCTCGATTTCAAGTTTTGAAGATGGCAGTGTTTTTCCCGATATACTCACAAATATCTCCAACGAGTTTACTACGAAAAGTTTTCTGAAGAAGGCAGAATGGTGAAAGAATATTGGCTAAATGTTTTCCGAAGAACCTATTGAACATGTCGGCAGATACAGATATTTCCTTATTTTTTTCGAAGATGTAAAGATTACTTGCATAGTAAATATATGTCTTCAACCACAATTTAATTAAGAGACAGGTGTTAAATCTAATGGAACCTTAAGTATTCTTGAAGTATGTTTGATGTAAGAGGTATTGTTGAGGTATATTTGAATTCTGAGTACTGTTTGAAGTGTTTTTGAGATACGAGGTGTGTTTAACGTTTATTTGAGGACTGGTATATTTTTAGACTTGTTGGTATTGTCGGTTGGTAGGATTGATTGTCATAGTTGGTTGGTATACTCAGGCAGTGTGCAATGACAGCCTGGTTGGTATGTCTGTATGTTGATATGGTTTGTATTCGTGTTTGCGATGAGAGTGATTTTAATCATGGTGACTTCGGTTAGCAGCAAATGTTTTGAAGCATTCTCATTGTTCGTCTGTTCACGTTCGTAATGTTATGTACATAACTTATTTAATACTGCTCCCTTCAGTAGTGGCGAAATGTAAACAAACACTGGTAATGACACTAAATACTTTCTGCTTATGGAAAACTCCAGTAGAGTTCATTAGCAGTCACGTCCAGGCAGCAGTAGACACGTAATTAAACTAAAAAACATTTTCGCCTTCACACGCAGCTACACGTGGGCATTCCCGATGAGATAAGCATGTCCAGCANCGTTATTAAACTAAAACACATTTTCGCCTTCACACGCAGCTACACGTGGGCATTCCCGGTGAGATAAGCATGTCCAGCACAACTGGCGATACCATTGTTGCCAAAAATACGAGTGGCTTGCTTGCAAACACGATTTAGGAAGGTAAGAAAATTCGTCCACCTTTAGCCGCCGTTGGAAGACCGTCCTAAGTATATTTTGGGATCTTATAGCTGTTCACGTGGTGGTTATAAGCTCGAGTTAAGAAGGCACAGCTTTAATATTCATGGATAATTGTAATTTTATGTTCTGCTTCGGGTTACTTGTGACTGCATTTCTTACAAAGAATACTGTAAGGATGAGCCAACGTAGACATGATATTTACCAGAATTTCAGCGATATACAAGTTTTATAACAATTTTTTCATGTTTTTAACGGTTAACTGAGCAATTTTGAAGGCCTGGCTTAATATAAACTTGTTTGAATATTGTGTATTCTTACACCATACGTAAAATTAACTTTGCGATGGACCTGATCACGTGGAAATTCTTTCCCTCCGTCGTTACCTTCTTTACTGGGCGCATTCCCGTCAATATGCCCGTTAAAATATGTGTAGGTAAGGGTAATTCAAACGTTAAATTCATAAGTGCTCAATATTCGTGAACAGCCTATAAATATTTTCATAACTATTGAAAATTTTCCAAATGTATGTCCATCGAAATATTGCAGATGGTAGCAAAATCACTCAGAAATAGAAACAAGAAGACCTTATATTTATTTAAGGGCCTCCAAAATACTAATGATGTTTCATTCCCTATCCTACAAATGCAGCTGCTTTTATGAAGGTATTTTGCATGCACAATGTCGAGACGCACTGGAGTGCTGCTGAGTATGATACAGGAACACGTAATGAATATTTCACCACCTTTACGTACAAAATACTAAACTGTCTAATAATATTTATTTTGTGAACACGCCTCTATAGCATTTCCTGCGGCGAACCAATATTTATTTCAAGGCACAATATTACAATAGTGCTTGCTGTACATCGAAACGTTATAATACTCTACTTTGGAATTATCGTAACAGAAGGTACATAACAAAAGCCATTTTTGGACATCTGTACTTGAGAGAAAAAAAACATACCGTAGAGAGTCATTGAGAAATGTGAACACACAAGATGCCTAACGTTTATTATGTTACGTTCGCACGCAAACACATCACACAAATAAATATGAATTCATTAAAGTACTTCTTTATGTTAAATATCTGCACCCAGTTTAGCGACTTGGGCATGTAGCTGGATGGAACCGATTTAAAACAATGATGCTTTCTTAACTACAGTCGTTAAGGCACACAAATGCGTAAAGCTTTAAGAAAGGTTAGTTTACAAGAAACTGATAAAATATACGTTTTACAAAGATCAATTGTAAAAACCTTGTACAAGTACGAAACNTCTTAAGATTCGTACGATTTTCCGAAAGCGTTATAGATTTGTCCCCAATTTTCAACTATGCAAGTTTAAATTCAAGCCTTAATTTTTAATATTACATATATTTTTATTGCAATTTTTTTAAAACCATTTTTTGTGGTGATACTAAAAAGATTTTTGGCAACTGGCTTCCAAAAAATGTTTGTAAAAGTACAAACAGTGTTTGTAGATATACAAAAAAAATACACTATACCTCTAAGAATTCTATGAATGCTTATATCATTTTAGCAATAAATTCAGGCAAACGTTTTCAATTATTTGACAGTTCACTGGTAAAAGTTAAATAAATCGTATGATGTCGAGTGTTCATATATGTAGCACATTCAATCCAGGCTTAAGCAAAGTTATAATCAGCTGCCACGAAGACAGAGAGTGCTCAGAGAGAACTAGTGTTATGAATCACTGTTCATAACAAAACAGGAATGTAAACCACTACTTTAGCAAAGACGCCGTTAAAATATTTGAGAATTTTTGGGAAACCTAATGTTTACTGCCTTCAGCAGTGAATCATATACTCAAAAAATCCATTGTATACAGAAATAAAAAAAAAAAAAGTGCTATGGAAGGAATTGATTAAATTTCGTCGTATGTAAATATAATTTCTTTCTGATGGTTCAAATATACAATTCAGTCAGGGGCACTTTCGTCACAAAACATTATATTTTTGTTTTCATATTTCGTTAAATTTTTCGAAGCAGCAGAATAGAAATAAATTTGTTCTTTATTTCGTCATGAGAACTGCTGTTCACTTAAAAAAATTTATGTTAGCAGGCGTTTGCTATGCTCTCGGGAGAAAGATTTTAAATTAAAATGCAAGCATTTAAAAACTAATGCGTGTTGGCGTACAAGTGTAAGTTAAGCAGGTGAGGGTTCCGTGGAGCTTGGCGCACTAAAAATTGAGGTTGTAGAAAGTAGATCTGCCGCCAGTGTTTGATTCAAGTATAAGTATATAAGTGTTCACGCATCTACTTTCACGAAAGGTTTCAAACCGTTTCGGGTAGGATCATGAAACTTGGTTAGAATGTGCACATAAAAGTCGTATGAGAAGGGGCATGAAGGGCTTGAGATAAAGAAATGAAAGCGGTTCGGGTGAGTGGGTTACATACAAAGTATGAAGACTGCAGCATCAGCTCTTGAGGAATGATAAAGGAACACACATAAATGGGTGGGGGCTGGAATATAGTAGGGTCTGGGAATAAGAGGGTGTAAATCTAGAAAAAAAAGGTAGGTGGAGAGAGAGTGTAAGTCCACAGGCAATATATGAAGTCTGTAACTGAAACGCTTTAAGAAAGACATAGCATTAATTAAATTGAAAGAAAAACGGCGGTGCAAGGAAAGAGGGTGAAGTAAAAATTAATAATGAAAAATTTATTGCTTAAAAGTAGTGAATATGAAAGCAGAAATTAATGTGAAAATCTGTAAGAGGAACGTCAAGCATATTTGTGGTAGCGTGTGATAAAAGGCTGCATACAATTATGTAATTAGAATGATAAGCAAATCCCTATTTAAATTCAAGTATAATTTATGCGATAGCCTGAAATAAAATAAGCAAAATCCACAGTTTTCAGGACATTCGTGAAATACTCGTACGATAAAAAGAAATACCACACAGGAAATTATTTAAATAATGGAATGGCGAAATAAAGATGCTGTTAAAACTTTTTAATAGAGGTGTTGGAGCAGGATGCGTTGAAATTCCACAATGTTTATACGAAACACGTCGCTCGTATNTAAACTTTTTAATAGAGGTGTTGGAGCAGGATGCGTTGAAATTCCACAATGTTTATACGAAACACGTCGCTCGTATCTTCTTTGAATAGGCGCAGTTAGCCATATCAGTAATGCTATTTTGGCTTAAAGAAAGATGGCTGGAAACCAACGATGTGAGGGGCCGCCGTGAAGTGGTTCGACTGCTCGCCTCCCCCCACGGCCAAACGAGTTCGATTCCCGGCGGGGTCTCCCCCGGAAATTCACATGTAGGAATCGTGCCGGACGATGCCGCTGGTCAACGGGTTTCCTCACGGATCACCCATTTCCCCCACCCTTTTATTCCGGCGCTGCTCCATATTCACTTCGCTTCACCCTCATCGACTTCCAAGACCTTTATGTTAAAAGCCGCCCAAATCTCTTTACTCACTCACTCACCAACGATGTGGCAATCATGTACATTATGTGAAGAGACATATTGTGAACATTGTGGATACAAACTCCTTACAATTGGTTGTAGGACCATTTGTTCTCTAAATACTGACGAAAATTATTACTAAAACGTATCCCATATTAATAAAAAGCANCTGGTTGTAGGACCATTTGTTCTCTAAATACTGACGAAAATTATTACTAAAACGTATCCCATATTAATAAAAAGCATTTAGAGATAGTTTTAAAGGAATACCGGCAAAACATTTTAACCTTGTATGAGAGATGCTACGGAAATCGCATGTCTGTAAATACTGGACCCCCAAAAACATTTCTCCTGTGTTTTTTTCTATCTTCTTCAAAGTTAGGAGGGTGTTAGTCTGGAGTCGTAAATCCCTGTTCTTTATTTACAGTGTTTCAAAATAGTGAATTAAAAAGTTAAGTGATTTACTAAAAATGAAATTCCACCAGCAAATATTTTTATGCATTAAATTATAACTCTCATAGCCATTACTTGTCCCGCTTGAAAGCAAAACTTCAGCGACAGCTCGATTTNTTTATGCATTAAATTATAACTCTCATAGCCATTACTTGTCCCGCTTGAAAGCAAAACTTCAGCGACAGCTCGATTTAAAGTTTTGAAGATGGCAGTGTTTTTCCCGATATACTCACAAATATCTCCAACGGGTTTACTACGAAAAGTTTTCTGAAGAAGGCAGAATGGTGAAAGAAAATTGGCCAAATATTTTCCGAAGAAATTATTGAACATGTCGGCAGATTCAGGTATTTCCTAATTTTTTCGAAGATGTAAAGATTACTTGCACAGTAAATATATGTATTCAACAACAATTTAATTAAGAGACAGGTGTTAAAGCTAATGGAACTTTAAGTATTCTTGAAGTATGTTTGATGTAAGGGGTATTTTTGAGGTGTATTTTAATTTTGAGTACTGTTTGAAGTGTTTTTGAGATACTAGGTGTGTTTTACGTTTATATGAGGACTGGTATATTTTTAAACCTGTCGGTATTTTCGGTTGGTAGGATCGATTGTCATAGTTGGTTGGTATACTCAGGCAGTGTGCAATGACAGCCTGGTTCGTATGTCTGTATGTTGATATGGTTTGTATTCGTGTTTGCGATGAGAGTGATTTTAATCATGGTGACTTCGGTTAGCAGCAAATGTTTTGAAGCATTCTCATTGTTCGTCTGTTCACGTTCGTAATGTTACGTACATAACTTATTTAATGCTGCACCCTTCAGTAGTGGCGAAATGTAAACAAACACTGGTAATGACACTAAATACTTTCTGCTTATGGAAAACTCCAGTAGAGTTCATTAGCAGTCACGCCCAGGCAGCAGTAGACCCGTTATTAAACTAAAACACATTTTCGCCTTCACACGCAGCTACACGTGGGCATTCCCGGTGAGATAAGCATGTCCAGCCCAACTGGCGATACCATTGTTGCCAAAAATACGAGTGGCTTGCTTGCAAACACGATTTAGGAAGGTAAGAAAATTCGTCCACCTTTAGCCGCCGTTGGAAGACCGCCCTAAGTATATTTTGGGATCTTATAGCAGTTCACGTGGTGGTTATAAGCTCGAGTTAAGAAGGCACAGCATTAATATTCATGGATAATTGTAATTTTATGTTCTGCTTCGGGTTACTTGTGACTGCATCTCTTACAAAGAATACTGTAAGGATGAGCCAACGTAGACATGATATTTACCAGAATTTCAGCGATATACAAGTTTTATAACAATTTTTTCATGTTTTTAACGGTTAACTGAGCAATTTTGAAGGCCTGGCTTAATATAAACTTGTTTGCATATTGTGTATTCTTACACCATACGTAAAATTAACATTGCGATGGACCTGATCACGTGGAAATTCTTTCCCTCCGTCGTTACCTGCTTTACTGGGCGCATTCCCGTCAATATGCCCGTTAAAATATGTGTAGGTAAGGGTAATTCAAACGTTGAATTCATAAGTGCTCAATATTCGTGAACAGCCTATAAATATTTTCATAACTATTGAAAATTTTCCAAATGTATGTCCATCGAAATATTGCAGATGGTAGCAAAATCACTCAGAAATAGAAACAAGAAGACCTTA
The DNA here is from genome assembly GCA_002778355.1 of Clitarchus hookeri. NCBI lineage: Eukaryota > Metazoa > Arthropoda > Insecta > Phasmatodea > Phasmatidae > Clitarchus > Clitarchus hookeri. Next base: position 9,324 of record NQII01006252.1, on the reverse strand, counting down.
TATTTATTTAAGGGCCTCCAAAATACTAATGATGTTTCATTCCCTATCCTACAAATGCAGCTGCTTTTATGAAGGTATTTTGCATGCACAATGTCGAGACGCACTGGAGTGCTGAACACGTAATGAATATTTCACCACCTTTACGTACAAAATACTAAACTGTCCAATAATATTTATTTTGTGAACACGCCTCTATAGCATTTCCTGCGGCGACCCATAATTTATTTCAAGGCACAATAATACAATAGTGCTTGCTGTACATCGAAACGTTCTAATACTCTACTTTGGAATTATCGTAACAGAAGGTACATAACAAAAGCCATTTTTGGACATCTGTACTTGAGAGAAAAAAAACATACCGTAGAGAGTCATTGAGAAATGTGAACACACAAGATGCCTAACGTTTTTTATGTTACGTTCGCACGCAAACACATCACACAAATAAATATGAATTCATGAAAGTACTTCTTTATGTTAAATATCTGCACCCAGTTTAGCCACTTGGGCAGGTAGCTGGATGGAACCGATTTAAAACAATGATTACAGTCGTTAAGGCACACAAATGCGTAAAGCTTTAAGAAAGGTTAGTTTACAAGAAACTGATAAAATATACGTTTTACAAAGATCAATTGTAAAAACCTTGTACAAGTACGAAACATACGTATGATGACACTGATCTTTTAGGTATTTCTTACGTTGGTATCATTAATGCTTCTTTTTTTTATTTTGATAGAAAAAAAGTTGCGTTTCATAGAATCTATTGGAAAAAATTCCAGGCCGAATATAGGTTGACATTTTCAGCGTAAAAAGGCCTGAATTTTCATGTGTTAATCCACATTAGAGTCTGTAACATGGATGGCACGAAGGGCAATGCACTAACGACCTCACCAAGTAAGACGTCTCAAGTCTAGAAATTTATGTATTTTGAAAATAATTTTTCTTTGATTTTCAGTGCAATTTATGTTTGGAGACGAAGACCCAACTGCAAAAACCAGACGCATGCGTAAGTTTTTATGGGCTACAGAATTAAACATATTTTAAAAACTCTGAATTTCTATGTTTAACGAGTGGCAATATTCAAGCAGTAAACATAACTATAACATGTAAGTAATTTTACCACGTTTATAGGAAATTCACATTCATTCAATACACTTCTATAGCTTACCATATTTTCGTATTCTTGGAAATTTATTTGTGTAGTACACATCACGATTAATTATTATGATATGGTATATGTACAGTAAAACAGACTTTATTCTAACGGCAATAAATAAACATTTTTTACTTACACCAATTTCTCTAAATAGATAAGACAGTCATGGAGGAAATACTGAAAATGTCTTAACACAGAGTGGTAGAACCAATAATGTTTTTACTACCGTTAACCAGGAAAATTGACGAAAAAGTTGTCACACTGTAAAATAAATACCATTTTAAAACAAAACAGGGGAAAAGTAAAACTAGATATGTTTTAAAGGTGTATGTTGTAACTAATAATGTAAATGATGCAGTTAATTTAATGAAATGTCTTGGGTCTCAAACAAAACAAATTGAATATTGGACTTTTTACCACCAATGCTTGACTAACAAGAAGTTATAGAACCACTGTATAGAGAGTTTCAAGGGTCCTTCTAAAAGAATAATTTTGGATGCCAGTAATTTTGTCAGAAATGTCTACACGATCCATCGAAGACAAAGGAATAAAAATAGGAAGTAAAAATTTGCAAAACATTACTAACCCTCCAGAGATACGGCGAAACAAAACACCCCTGTTTTGACGACAAAAATATACTACAAATCTGGGGTGAATCACTGCTAAATTCTGTTGTAAATAAAATCCTGCGCTATATGTACTACATGAATAAATATAATTTTGTCACTATATCTCGAGAACTACTCATAAAATATCGCCAAATTTGGCACGTAAATAATACTATTTTAAGGCATGAAAACATATTCGATTTAAACAGATAATGCATTGATTTTCAAAATTGTGATCTTAGAAATATTTTGTTCTTATTTTATGTATCTGCCAAATCATCTAAACAATTTATACCACACTCTGCATACTAAATGTTTCTATTAAAAGCATCATTTTCGTCAATACATAATCACTTCGTACGCCATTTTCTAAGATAGTGCCACATGAATAAATTAATTTTCCTCATATGTCAGGAAAATATTAACCAGTTCCTACAAAATTTCACATACAAGTAATACTACCCTATGCCAAATAAATAAGTATGTTTTAAACGCGTCATAAACTTATTTAAAAAATTACTTTCATAGAACTAATTTAGCGTAGCGACCGTACAGACAGCTTAGATTAGTATGCTATATCTTCAAAACAATGTAATAAATTTTAGTTTTAATTTCTATTCTGGCAGTATTTATTACGTCTATGAAATTAGTATTCGCCAAAAATAATTTTGTGTGATATTTTGTAAAATAGCACAACATGAAAAAAAAAAAAAAAATTTTAACATGTCAGATAACAATTTTCTGATTGCTACCAAATTTCAGAAGGCAATTTTAATCTATGTTTTATACGATGAGATACTTATTATCATAGTTGTGGCTATATGAACATTTGGGCTTAGTATGTNTTTTTAATCTATGTTTTATACGATGAGATACTTATTATCATAGTTGTGGCTATATGAACATTTGGGCTTAGTATGTTATAACTACGAAACCATGTAATCAAATTGAACTTATATTTGTATGCTGACAGTATATATTATCACTACTAAATTTGTCTACACAAAGACCTTTCCGAGCGACATTTTTTAAGATTAGTGCCATATAAAATATTAAATTTTTTGTGTCACACCTCAAGAAACAATTATCCTATTCCTATCAAATATTACAAACAAGTAGTACCACAGTTGTCCGAAACAATTAATATATTTTTTTTGTTCACACACTCATATTCAAAACCGTGGATGGAAAAATGTTTTTACTCAGTATTCTTTATCTACAAAACCATGTAACAAATTTCAACATATCTTTGTACACTGATTTTGTCTATGAAAGCGTCAANGTATTCTTTATCTACAAAACCATGTAACAAATTTCAACATATCTTTGTACACTGATTTTGTCTATGAAAGCGTCAATTAAGCTTATATAAACTCTTTTTTTCTACACAATTATAGGATATATAATCACTTGAAAAATAAAGCTCTTATGTACCAAACACGGAAAACAATTATATAATCCTCACCAAATTTATGCGACATGGGAATTGTTGTAGACCTTTTAAATTTATATGATTTCAGAGGATAGTCACATATTGTTATAATAACAACTATGTTAATATTTTGGCTTAGTATGCCACATATCTCAAATAAATTAAAAATACCTTATCAACTTCAGGCCCATTTAATAATCATCAAACGTTCTGATATATAAAAATTTTATGAACCACAAACAAAGATTGACATATGAAAAAATGAAGGCTTTAGCCATATCTCGATGAGCAATCAACTGATTCCCACCAAATTCAACACAAAAGTAGTGCTACACTAGTGAATGTAAACTTAGGTATCTATGTGTGGCAGGCCTTTTGTTTAAATTGCACCAATATAAATTATTAAGATTTTCCCATATTTTTGTAAGACAGTGAGAAGTAAGAAAACTGAACAATTTTGTAACATTTCCGGAACTATTCAGTTAATTTCTACCAAATTTCTTACCCAAGTATTACTACAAAAAGCCATGTAAATTTACATGGTTTAAGTGAAGAATACACTAATTTTTAAAATGGCGTTCACATAAATATCTTAGATTATGCCATTATTTATATTATACAATTCAAGTAAATTCAAAAAACATTGTATGATTACGGTATATATTAGAAGTAATGTATACAAAACCTCTTTTTAGATAAATTTTTAGTTACCGCAAAATCAGACATTAAGTTTTCATGTCATATATCGGGAATGAATACGCCGATAGCCACCTAATTCTTCACGCAAATGGGGCTACTGTAGGCTGTGCAAACATACATGATTTAAGTAGCTGAAACACTTTATTTTCAAAATGATTACCCTGCAGATATTTCATGTCAGAAAACCTTATAATTCACAATAGTAAACTGGTTACATCTGAAGTTGATGCTACGAATACTACTTCCGTAATGCAGTTGATTGCACGCTTGCCTACGGTTGGAGGTTTACTGGATTCTTGTCCTTGGTAAGGCATGTGTGTATTTGTAATAGCCTCACTACTATTGAATATGTTTCTGGTCCCATATGTAATGATATTCCTGTCAACATAGCATCAAGATCTATCTNAGCCTCACTACTATTGAATATGTTTCTGGTCCCATATGTAATGATATTCCTGTCAACATAGCATCAAGATCTATCTATCAGATCTATTCTTTTAGCAACTTCATTAAAACATATTTGCAACCGTGTAGAGAAAACTATTGAGCCTATCATGTCGGAAACTTGTTGTTTGTATGTGAAGACACTGTTTCCATGTGAGGCCTCATTTCCATGGGTAATCCGAACATTTCTTAAGATACTGTTTGCAGACTTGAACTTTGTGCCCATGAAAAGTAAACTGTGATCTTATCAGTCGTGAAACTTACTTTGCGTAACAATAAAATGAAATGTTTATAGTTATGTCGTTCTCCACGTTTCCCCTAGCATTGGGCGAGTACACATTCAAAAAACACCATGTTTGTNAATGTTTATAGTTATGTCGTTCTCCACGTTTCCCCTAGCATTGGGCGAGTACACATTCAAAAAACACCATGTTTGTTGTTCTAAAAATCAGCAATTTTTCGCACAGGTGTTTCAAGCTCCAGAATAGTAAAACCAAATATTTTTTTCTTCTCAGTACACCTTTGGTCTACACTGTTTTGTTGCGATGACTTAACTAATTTAGCTTACTTGAAGACTAGAAGCTTTTTTTTTTTTGCCATAGTTGAGATGATTGATTGCAGCATGTTTATATTTAATACAATTCGGGAAGGTCAATATACCTAGATAATTGCGAGTCTCCAACCTTTGTGTTGCATTTGTGAAACTACTTGCTTTAATTAATATGCGCTCTTAGGTTATATATCCATGAAATAGACACTATTTACATGCAACACATTTAATTTCTTGTTTGGGGCTCTTCATAGACCCATTATTTCTCATTATGGTGTGCTTTGAAGCCATTATAAAATATATTTTCACAAAAGGAGAATGATAATTATTTGGTGGTTTATCGCAGATGGTCGACCATGCAGTTCCCACTGGAACAGAAGTTGATGGTGGAGTTGACGAAATAGATCTAGATGTCCTTCTGCAGACCTTGAAGCAAATGCTGGTTTTGGCACTAGCTATGATCTTGGATATTCTGGCAGATATACGAATGCCTTGGCCAAAGAGGCAGATGGCTTGGCTAAACAGGCGGGAGACATGACCCGAAAAGGTGATGGTAGGCACCACAAGGTCGAAAGCTTGATCCGAAATTTTAAAGGTACGATTGGTGCTACAATTATTGGATGTGTATGGAACTGTGCAAGCGATGGTATAGCTGAACCTTCGCCTATCATCTCCATGATGTATTCCAGTTTTAGAAACCAGCGAAGAATATCTTTACTTCTACTCTTCTGTCAGAGAAATTGATATACATACAAGGTACCATCTGCTTTTTCCTACCTACAGCCTCCACATTCCACAATCCTTTACGTTTGCTCCAACACATCTTCTACCCTTCCCTTTACCCCACCAACCATTGCCCCATACTTTTTTGCTACTCCCGCAACGTATCCCTGTCCATCCATTCCCACGCCCCTCCCCTCAACATTCCATCCGAGACACTGCATGTTTCAAATTCAAAGCCTATGTAAATTCCTATGTCTATATATGCAAACCCCTGCAGGTGTTTACCTGTATCAGTATTGCAACTGTACAAGTCTAGGTCGTGTTTCGTTTGTGTACGAATTTTATATTTCCTTTTCTTTTAATAAATGTTACACAAAGAACAATATTTACAAAGTTTTATTTAAAGATATTATTTTGTAATAGGTATGTAATAGTAAAAAAATATAAAAAAACAACACATTAATGACTTTGCACCAAATGTATTCAATGGAGGAATACATGAGACGTAGAACCATAAAAAAGAAAATCGGTCTCTGTTTATGTGCTTCAAATAATCAATCTTGAGGAAACAGTAAAAATTATTATTTTAATCTGCTCATTGCACTTGTTTAGGAGCAAGGAAGAGTAGTTCACAAGTGATGGTAAGCATCAACTCACTGCAAAAGACAGCACGAGTCTCGGGATCGTAGTGATGCTCATCGTCTGGGGTAGCAACACCAACTGTCTCCGCCGCACCGTACATCTCTAGTTGCCCATCCTTCGCAGTCCGACGCCGACGGTGTTGTAGAGCTCACTTGAATCTCAGATTGCCCATATGAGGTTTTAAATGAGAGAATCGCGTTTTCTGCATGCCGCTGCCATCGCAGGTCTCAGTGTACATGCATAGGTATAGACTGAGTACAGTTTCTTCAGACTTAAAAAAAAACGTTTGAAAAATCACCTCATGCATGGCATGCTCAGTACTTTTCTATAAGTCATGTTTCACAAGTGTATTATACTTTCCCGTTAACATAAAAGTACCTTAATTTTAAATAATATAAACTTTTACTGACATTTTATTTATAAATTATAGTATATAATTTGGGGGCCACATTTGCTGAGAGGTTAGATGGCTAGCCTCCCACGAAGGTGAACCGGCTTTAATCTCTGGCCATTTCACTCCGGATTTTCACTTGAGGTAATCGAGCTGGACGATGACATTGGTCGGCGGGTTTTCTCGGTGATATCCCGTTTCCCCCGCCCTTTCATTTTGGCACTGCTCCACACTCACCTCGCTTCACCCTCATCGGATCTCAAGATTTCGATGTTAAGATTAAGCAATAACTCTTCACTCACTCATAAAATTTTATTTATAATAAAAATAAATACAAATGAGGATAATAAAGGTGTGTTGGCAATACCTAGTAAGAAATAGTTATAATGCAAATCATTATTAAACTGAGTGCGCACGAAAGTGATGCATTGTCTCTTTGGTATAATAATATAGGCTCGGTTAAGCCTTTTTTTGTATGAGGTGGAGGAATGCCCTGGAAATATAACTTTTGCAGTTCTTCTGAAAAGTTGGAAGTAACCGTGAATAGACTATAATCTACATTCCATTAGCTGTAGTTGATAGTACAGTGGCTGGAGGTGATACTGGCGAAAGAGTTTGCAATTTTAAATGTGAATATCTTTGTCTGATGTCTGTGAACCAACTGAAAGTGTGAAAAAGCATCTGCCTGTACATATAAACAAGCAGAATGACCGGGCATCTCAGGTCTGTAAGGGTGATTTCGTGCCACCCGAATCACCATGTCACCGGGTCCAAGGACACACCACACCATTTGTAAAGCAGCTGTGCGTGCCTCCACGCACGTATCCAGTCAGGTTCGGACATAACGCAGACATGTCACTTCTAATAGTCGTGAATTTCCTTCGTTTGGACAGCAAAGGACAGAAATACTCCACCTGCCTATCAATTATTTCCACTTCGCTTTTGCACGATTAGCTCAGATGCGTGATCTGCTCCTATCCTGCAATGCAAATTGTTCCTCACAGGTACTGCATCCGTAAGTCACGCAGCAGGTTCCCCAATTGATAATTTGGAATCTTGCCTTCTTCCGATTTTTTGCCTGTGGTAGTACTTGGTCAGACAGTCTTTCATTGAATTGCTCTTCATGTCAAAATTTTCCAAGGATGGTGGTGGCGGTAGGAGTAGATATGTGTCTTGTCATTGTCATAGTACACGACAATCGGCTTATATGTAGCCACCCTTGCTCTTAAAACCTTGCAAATTACGGTACATCTTCATATGGTCTATACTCTAAGCCGACTTAAGCGAGTTTGTGTATGGTCTATCGCATTTATGTAGTATCTATTCTCCGCAGCCCTAACGATAGTAACTTCATAACTTTGTCGCAGCAATTGTGCGATTTGAGCTGGCCATGAAATAGAAGGCATATAGCATACATGTGTGCATGAATATTTCCATGAATAGTGAATGCGATCCTTAGGTCGATCATATTAGAACTGATATGCTTGTCGTGTTAACTTAAATAGAAAACCCTGAGTAGGGCCAATTTCTTGCAAGAAACATGTCTCAGTATCAAGAACTTGGAACTGAGCGTGTATCTGATATGCAAACAGGCACTGTCCATATAGAAAGTTCATGTCAATGTCCACATATGGACCGATTTCGCTGTTATAAAATATTTTCACATTTTATTTTTGACACATGACAAATTGCGGAAAACTTACTCTCACATTTTGCTGTTTTGTGGTCTGTAGTCCGATGATGATACACCTCAGTTTCTCGGTAGCAAAGCTGAACTTTACTATCCAGGTAATACGCTGGGTATCGGGTAGTCCAGGGTAGGTCTCAAGACTGCACAATCTGATAGCCACATCACTTGTTTTAAATATTCCACATTCTTCAGCATTTTGATACGTTCGAAACTGCAGAGCTGAAGGTGAGGCAGCAACAATTCCATAAGTTTTAGCTTCGGTTCCACTGCCATCCAGTTTCCTCCTGCAGCCACGATAGTGTCTGTATGCATATTGGATAGAAGCAGTGCCAGTTCCTGCTTTTAATTGATGATAATATGTTTGCACTCCTTAGCACAGCCCAGCAACATAGTTAGAAGAATGCATACCTCAAATTTTACTTCGGAGTATATGGGAAAATTTTAGTTATTTTCTCTCCCCCATACTGTTATATTGGCCACATAATATAGCTCGCGCGGCATGAGCGAGAGTAACTTTTGATCGTGGTCGTTATTCCGACATTTCTCGTCTTGTCATTCTCGTTACTGTTGAGCAAATACATGACCTGTTCGATAAAATGGAGAATCTGAATTGTCGATATTTTCGTCAATGCCAGGTTGTATTCATCTTCTAAAATCAAAGTTCCCTGAATAACACGAATTACTGGCCAGGAACAATGCAGATATCGTAGTGTTGGAATGTGATCAAAACCTTCAATTATAGTATGTACAGCCTGATAAGGAAATGTTGGTATGAATGAAGTTCCAGTTTCGTCAATAGTGTCTCCAAAACGAGCAGCTAGTCGATGTTTATGTATTACATANTTGGTATGAATGAAGTTCCAGTTTCGTCAATAGTGTCTCCAAAACGAGCAGCTAGTCGATGTTTATGTATTACATATTACATAAACATCGACGATCGACCTCGAAGCCGAGACAGTGGAGGAAATTCTCATTATCATGGGTTAACACAA
>NQII01006251.1:111383-129212 GCA_002778355.1 Clitarchus hookeri | reverse complement strand
TTCGTCTAACAAAATACACGCTTGCATAAACAATACCTCAAAAGATATAAGATGTTTAACGAAATATTTTGTGAATGAACGGTGTGATTTTGTTTGGCCACTCATTTAATTACCTTCGTTCTAAACCACAACTGTAGTGTTCGTTTGCATTTTTGTGACAATTGGGATACTAACATATGATGATGAATGGTATAAACATCCTAATAAAACAGTTCCACAGAAAACAAAAAAGTAAAGCTGTAAAACTTGAAATATGTGCACACGTTGTCCAGTACATGGAATGTATGTATTTGAGAACATTCCTACTCCATGGGCAGTCATATTAGCTGAGGCTATGGCATACTGCTCGGGCTCAGACACTCCAGGTTCGGTTCTCAGTCGGGCTTCCGACTGCTTTTGTACTAACGGAAACTGTATATTTCACGTGCAGCCAAACTAATGTTTTGTTGCATAAATCAAATATTCGTTTATGCCAACCAAACACCAACCACAAAATAATTTGGATTCAGACACAAAATATTTTATTGCTCCTATACAAACAAATGATTTGGTCACGCCAAACAAAGCTTGTTAAAGTCAAGCAAACTTTCATTTGAGTCTAACGTAGAAATGTTGTTGGTTAATCCTTTCATTCCGTCAATAATTTATGGTTCCTGGTGTTGCAAAGAAGAAAGTTTTTGATCGGTGCTGTACTTAAGCTGGCAAAGAATTAGTTTTCTTATAACATGCAATAAGATATGTGTTTTTTGTTCAGTGGTCAGTGATAGAAACCAGTCATAACGCTTATTAGTAACACGGTTTAGGAATCAACACAGACGTGGAAAATTCTAGTTATTTTTCGGTGAGAGGATAATAGACCTTATAAACAAGTGAGCACAGTCCGTATTTCGTTGGCAGATGCAACTTAATCAACGTCACTTGCTTCTTGATCTCCTTAAAAGGGATTGGTCACTGCATCGCAGAACTAATATAACTGGCTCAAGAGTTCTCCGAAGCGTGCCAGGCATATTACCGGCCCGCNTCTTGATCTCCTTAAAAGGGATTGGTCACTGCATCGCTGAACTAATATAACTGGCTCAAGAGTTCTCCGAAGCGTGCCAGGCATATTCCCGGCCCGTGACTGAAGTCGATCTAACCCACAGTAACTTGCAGTTCAGTCTGTTCTTAAAGAATAATGCGAATTTTGCAGGTCTCTAGGAATTTGTAACCCAAAGGGTAGATATTGGGCACTGAGCCAAGTAGAGTAAGGTATCCGAAAATATAAACTTAATGTGCGACATGTAGACAAATTTGTACAATGGGCATGAACAAGTTTAAAAAATCCCTCAGGGCATACCACACTAACTGTCGGCCAATGACAGAAGTCTCATATTCGTGCAAGCACTTGGAGTTTGCTCTGATGCTGGATAATTAGAGATCGGAAAATGTCGCAAGTTCAATGACGTGTAGGCTAGACTCCATACTCCTATGCACACTCAAGCCTCAGATGTTGGTTAGTTGGCTGCTGCTCCAGAGAGTAGCCAGTGTTACTTCACGCATGGCAATATGCCTCTCGCAACTTGTTTCTTGCACGTCTACTATTGGCTCAGAGTCGCTCAGGGAGTGTATAGTGAACTGTGATCAAATTGCAAAGGTCACTTCAGTATACACGTGTTTGGCGTCTATTTTGTCCAGAAATGAATTCGCAAAATGTTCCTTCCCCTTAGGGATAGTGAAATTCCTGCGAAAATATGTCAAGAAAAGTTATATTTCAAAACACTGTAGGGTGGTTAACCTATCTTGATTGGCTGAATTACTTCTTAACACCTGTTAACTGTCTACACACGAATCACGTAGGAACCACACCGATGATTGATGCAGAATTCTGAGTGGCCCGGTTAAATATTAAAACGCCTTGTTAAGCAGAGAGCGGCCAATGACAATAGACAAACTGCTGCTGGGTGCTTGTAGTATTGAAGTCTACCGTCTACTCATGTGTTTCCGCGAATAATCACTGTCTCTACTCCCTGCGGATAATAAAATGAGTTTTACTGGTCAGTGATTACCAAGAATGACGTGAGGACGTGTGTATATGAGTGTGTAAGTGAGTGGGAAAGAGACAGCAATTTGGGCGAGGCTTGAGGACCCCGCCTTCCTGGAGATTTTTCCCGCGTTTGAGGCAGAGAATCGCGGGAGCGATAAGGGCACCATTGTCTCGTGCAAGAAGCGCGCCATCGCCGCTAAGAGCAAGGCTCTCAACTGGCGTGCAGTGTTCTCGTCGCGTTGTCGTCATCCTATCATGTTATTGGTGGAATGTCCGTAGGAAATGTGTACTGCATGACCATTGAGTATTTTATTATGTATCTGACGCACACATTTCGAGATATAACGCTTTCAAACAGCCGATTACAGCAACTTTAGAGTACTCTGAATCGAGTCCACGTCTAAAGAGCGTGTTGTAGATCAGAACAGGGGGCGAACATTACTAGTTTCGTGGGGAAACGTGAATTTAAAACACGCAGTTCCAGCCCCGGGTAGGCAGGAGCCTTAACAAATGAGGTCTTCAGCAACAATCAATTTGAAGTTACGTGGAAATAGAGTGGCAGCAGAATGTAATGGTGGCGTTAAAAGGAAAGCCCCGAGAAAAACTAGCTGCCAACGGCAACGTTCGTCACGTTTTTCACCACACGGAAATTCGAACATCCGTTGTTCGCGTCTCCGGGAACCGAACTCGGTTGATTTTGTGGGGAGGCGAGTCTATGGCGACTATGTTCGAGATTGCTTGAGCAGTGAGAGAGTGAATTATGTAATGTTTCCTTGAAGTTCCAGTTCCTACGAAGATCTTGCAAGCAAATTTCAGATAACATTCTCGTAAATAAGTAATTGATATTTCTTGTAAATCGTGAAAGAGAATTACTGATTGAAACGCTATAAACTTGGCATGCTATTGGCTGACCGAAAGCTATATAAGATGGAAAATCAGGACAAATTTTTGAGCCAGCATATTTTTTATAGTTTATTCTTTCATGATTGGGTGAACAGCGTTTTGATTCGGCTAAGTTGTTTGCAGACCAATTACTTAAGTTCTGCATTATAAATCAGAATTCTCATTGACCTAGTGAAATGGGGTAGCAGCTTCATACAGGCTTGTCAGCCAATAAGGAAAGAAAGCTGTCGGGCATGTGTAGAGTACGTTGAATCCTAGCAAACAGTCAATATTTCCCGCAGTAAACCGTCATCTTCACCGATAGCCATTAATACTGCCTAAGTAATTATTCGCACCTTTACCCCATCAGTGTATACATGTCGTAAGGAAGTGTGAATGAAAAAGATTTTTTTCATAAACCCATAGCAGCAATCCTACGTTTGCTGAGTGATAAGTCTGGGGCCGCGGAGGTGTAGTGGTCAGACTTCTCACATCCCATCCAGGCGAACCTGGTTCGATTCCCAGCGGGGCTGCTCCTGAATTTTCGCACACGGGATTCGTGCTGGACAATGCCGCTGGTTGGCGGGTTATCTCGGGGATCTTCCGTTTCCCCTGACCTTTGTTTTCCAGCGCTGCTCCATAACTCACTTAGCCCATATCGGCTCTCAATACCCCGGTGTAAAGAGCCGTTCAAATATCTTCACTCGACTGCAGAAGAATAAAATTCTTATATAATTTCACTAATTTGCATAGTAGCAAATTTCCTTTATTCGGAGTCTCATATGTATTACTTTTTCCACACAGTCTATATGTTACAAACTTCCAAAACAGTATAGTAACTTTACTCAAAAAAAAATGTTCAGTATGGGATTTGAATGGCACAGTAAGAGTGTTCGATATAGCATGGACCAATATGAGGCTATTCTCGATTTATTGAACACTTCATATATCAACCTGTGAAAAATGTCACTGCCGCTAGTGGCATATACTGTATTTAACTGGAATGCACTGAGTGCTACGCACCCTGTCAAGATGAGAACAACGGACGGAAAGTAGTTATGTAAGTTAGGGTTTAATTAAAATGTTAAGTATAGATTAGTAAATTCAGAAATTTATTATTTATTTCTGCTTTTTTTAATGGATATTAGTGTGACAATCAGCAAGTTTGTGAAAAATTTAGTTTTCTAATAATTTTACAGTTTTACTTGACCGACGCATGAATAAAGGATCAGGTACAAGGCAAACTTCATTTAACATAAGGCAAACTTAATTTTACATATGGCAAAAGGACATACAATGGGTTACATATGGTCACCTGTATTGCGCGAGAAGATTCGACGGCTAATCAAACTCCAAAACGCCAGAACCAATATCGCTGTTGGGTGGTTTTAACTTGCACACGTCTTAGGTATCTAACAGCCAATCACGGGCGTCCAATATCAAGGTAATTTCATTCTGATTGGCCCAGACAGATGGAAAATATCTTCTCACAGAGACACGCAGCCAAAAGCCAAAGATAATTTGCCAACTTACACGTAAGAGTTTGACATATAGTCTGTGCATAAATCTTTTCGGGAAAACGAGGTGATGGTATTTCGAACGAGTTTCGATAACCACCGCGAACAGTCTATAGGAAGAGTCACGATGTCCTTGCGACGTTTGTATGTGGGAGATTCACATCATGATCACATTGACTGTCTCTACAAAGCATAAGAACTAAAAATTAAAAAAAATGTATATATATTGGTTTTTTTTATAAAATATCAGATTGTGTAAAATCAACCTGTAATAATGCGTGAAAATTATTCAGTATTTGAATACCTACTTTGGTTATTTCCTCTAAGAGCCTAGTATTTCCCCGAATTGGTTTGGCAGCTCAGTAAACTTGACAATATTCTATACAGAGTGTATCCAAGTTGATGTTACAAACTATCAGAGATGATGGAGAAGGGGGCCAGCATCCACTTGAGGTAGGGAACTCCGGTACAGAAACGCCTCCGTTGAACGTTACAACCAAAACCATGTTGGGGTGTCCGATACAATCGTTCTACTTCTCTACTGTTTCCATTAACTTGCCCATAGACAAAAACCATATTCGCATGTTCCGCGGTAGTGTACTCCATTTCACTCAGACTGATCAAGAGTACTCATCCGCATGTAAACACTGGCTGTACTCAACCCACACTCGTGCCTCACAGTGGCGTGAGGTGAAGTGTTGCAAGGTAAGCTGGTGCTTGCCCAGTGCTGTACGCAGCAGGAGCCTGTAACGAGAGTGGAGCCGGGAGAAACACGATGTATTGCGGCCACTCACGAGAGAGCGGCGAGGCACCCATTACAAAAGTGCTGTGACGTCAACTGCGCTACAAGTTTTAGTGGCCGAAGTGTAAACTTGCAAATGATTAGGTGNCTTGCCCAGTGCTGTACGCAGCAGGAGCCTGTAACGAGAGTGGAGCCGGGAGAAACACGATGTATTGCGGCCACTCACGAGAGAGCGGCGAGGCACCTATTACAAAAGTGCTGTGACGTCAACTGCGCTACAAGTTTTAGTGGCCGAAGTGTAAACTTGCAAATGATTAGGTGCAGCACTGAGCAGAAGACAAATTTCCTTGCAACACGCCGCTGGTAGGTCAGGAACCACCTCGTTGACACACCGNGTGCAGCACTGAGCAGAAGACAAATTTCCTTGCAACACGCCGCTGGTAGGTCAGGAACCACCTCGTTGACACACCGCGTGCCGTGCGTTAGTGTCGCGTACGTTCCCCAGCCCTTGTGCAGCACTGTACTTACAGGGCTTGTTGGCCCACTCATGGCATCGGCTTGACTACCTTTCTCCAGGCACCGAGCTCCATTCTCGGCTCGTGCAAGCAGGTTCACTCTGGTCTGCAGTCTTCAAGGTAATGTTAGTACTTTATGTCATATTCCTCTGTAATAGGCATCCCAACAATGTTTTGGCTGTAACGTTCCACGCAGGCATTTCAACACCGGGGTTCCCTATCACCCTTCTCCATCATCTTTGATAGGCTGTAACATAACCCGGGGTACATCTTTTATATTTGTTGCGGTACAGTTATCCCATTGTCTGTAGCCTGAGTGCGAGGTCTTTGTACCAGGNGGGGTACATCTTTTATATTTGTTGCGGTACAGTTATCCCATTGTCTGTAGCCTGAGTGCGAGGTCTTTGTACCAGGTTGTTCATAACTTGGTCACGTTACTGGTTACTGTTTCTTACCAGTTCACAGCGCAGGGCGTGTGTACGGAACATACGTCCGATAGTTGTACCAACTCAAAACAATAGTGTTTNCTTACCAGTTCACAGCGCAGGGCGTGTGTACGGAACATACGTCCGATAGTTGTACCAACTCAAAACAATAGTGTTTTATGTCCAACTTGCCACGGAATAATTTCGAGAAATACTTTGCAAAAAAAGCGAATTTCCAAAAGTGAAAGTTATACATGTGGAATGATGACGAGAAAATGCATAACTCAGAAAGTGAATTTCTAAATATTCCCCTCAATACATAGAGAACGTAGCAAAGTGTTCAGAGCAGCTTAGGGAAAATGTATTATAAACAATTGACGGAGTGTGAAAATAAACTCTTAAGAAGTGAATCCGTTGACTATGACGAAGGTATTTTTGGAGTAATATTGTTATTATTTTAACATTAGAAATGTACGTCACTAAATCTGTGAGGCTACGGGAAAAGATTTTGTCTGAAAAATGCATTCCAAGTTTCCAGTAGCGTCTTAGGCTTAATTCTTGAAATACGAGATCTTAGATTTATTTGATGTGGTGAGGCAACTTTGATTGTCGTCTCAAAGACAAGTGACGACATAAAAAAAGAGTAGTGCTGTGGAATCATGGAGTCTTCGTTTGCTGAGAGAAAACAGCAATTGACATGTTCTTCAAACATTTTGGACAACCCAATGACTTACGATGATACGTGCAGATAGAGAACTCGCTTTGTATGTAATACTTTCGTACGGAAGTCGCAACAAACATTTAAATATTACTACCACTAAATGAACTGAGATAATTACGGAAAAGCGCAAAAGAGGGAAAGCGAATACGAACCCAGCTGTTAGTGGTTTTGTTGAATAACGTGCATTACCACAACGACGGCGTAAACACGACTTCTAGTTCGACGAAAGTTGCAGTGAAGTAGTGGTTAATAGAAACNACGACGGCGTAAACACGACTTCTAGTTCGACGAAAGTTGCAGTGAAGTAGTGGTTAATAGAAACTTATATTAAGTAGTAGGTACTTCCTGAAACTTGGATTTTAAAAACTCATTACAGACTATAAACCACAGAACAAACTGTTCTGTTGGAAAAATTTCTAAGTATATGCTATTCGCGGTAAAAAGAGCCCTCTTGAGGGCGTGTTTACTTTCTCCTTTCAGCCAGTTTTAATCCTTTAAACATCTTTCTAAATAAATATTGCCACGTAACTAATAAACACCGTATGTTTATTCCACAGCACTCGGGTGTCAACATCTAAGGTTACAATAAAATGTATTTATTGACTAATAATTGTAATGAAGGGGCTTTCAAAAGTGATCCCTTTACCTTGAATAGTTTATATCAAGAACACACAACGCTTATATTTAGCGNAATGAAGGGGCTTTCAAAAGTGATCCCTTTACCTTGAATAGTTTATATCAAGAACACACAACGCTTATATTTAGCGTAATAAACCCTTGTAAGGATATGAAATAATTTTAATTCATGGATGGCATGCGGAAATGTTCGTGCAAATTTTAATTGGGCATATCTTGCAAATGTTTTTCTTGCGTGGGGCTGGAAGACTGATATACGCTGTTCACGGAAAAATGAGCAATTCTGAAAACCCTTCTTAAGTTCTACATTTATACAGATGGTTTATTCTTCCGCCGTTTATAGAAACAGCATTGCCTCATCACATAATTGATACGTCGGTAAAGTGAAAGAGTAAAATTATTACGTAAGTTAATATTTTACAAATCTGATCATTCTCACACTTATATGCGTTAAAAAAGCAAAAAGCAAAATTAATAATTTTAACTGACAAATGTTTGCCTTATTATTTTAATTCGACGTCGAGAAGTATAACGACTTTCCCTCCACCAGATTTACTGGGCGCATGACAGTTGGTATGTCGGTTATAATGTAGTCAGACAGGAACAGTAACATTATTCAAAGGTAGATTTCGAAAGTTCATTGTTAAGAGGTTTGGCCGGCCCTTAACAACAAGTTCTTGAGAACCTTTGAGGGTGAAAATTGGTGAGAATAGCGCAGCGCCGGAGTGCAAGTGCAGGGGAAACGGGATATCCCCAAGAAAACCTGCAGACCAATGGCATCGTCCGGCACGATTCCCAATGGCGAAAATCCGGGAGTGGCCCGGCGGGGACTAGCAGTCTAACCGCTCAGCGACCGCGGCCCCGAAAGTCCTCAGTTAACCGGGTACAGCCTCTGGTAGTTCTGAACTGGTACAGGACTGTTACAGCTATAGATCAATAGACACGTACCTAATGTCACGGCGGATCCTCTGAAGTGAGCGAGACTCTGGGAACGGATCTTGTCTCCGATTGGCCACTGCGAGCGGCGAAAGGTTCCCTATTGGCTGAGCTACCGACTAATACGTATTTCCCAGCTGCTGATATACGAACGGCGTTCCGTCATGTTGTTGGTCACTGACGCCATTTGTTGTCGTGTGCCACTGCAGTTCGCGGTACAAGTGGCTGTTTCACTTCTGTAATCTTAAGTGCTCTATGGCTAGGATATAAGTTTCGATTAAAGACTACGCACAAAGATTCCTAATCTTGATTTTACCGATTCTGAGACTTCAGACTGCCAAGGAAGTGCAGTTCTCAAATTATTTCCTGCTACACATTATTTTTTGTAGATTTTAGTTTTCGTGACATAATATTAAAATTATTTTAACAAAAATGTTAAATCAGATAGAAAATAATTTTTAGAACATTTTTGAAGTAAGGATTTGATTTTTAACATAAAATATTGCGTCAAAAATAAAAATAATAAGACTTACACCTTTATGTTAAAGTGTTTCAGACATGGCAGTGCCATGAAACATATTATTTAACATCCCACAATTCTGCATTTCATTCTTAAACTCAAAATGAAACTACAGGCAAATCGTAATAAGACTTCGCGAGAAAAAAAACTCCCACACACATTTTTATGTTTAGCCATGTGTACTGTTTAAAGTATGTTGGGCAGAATACAATAATTTAAAGTACGCGTTATTGAACTAATTTTCTTTTCGAAAAACAGTTGCGCAATTATTTTTACCTAACTGTCACGTCACAAACGTGCAGTCGCCTGAAATATAGATAATACACGAAGTTCGACACTGAACGGCCTTAAGCAGCATTTTCGTAATTACAGGCAAGTAAAAAATCTTATATTTCCAGGCTTATTATCGTCACAAAAAAATTTATAACCATATTATGTTTACCGTAGAAACTCTCATTGGCAATGCGTACTCCGTAATAAAGCTTAACAGGTGTTTAATTACCATCTTCAAAAATCAGCTTGCAGTGAAACCTCCCACTTCTTTTTTTTCTATTATAAATAACGTACACTGAAGATCCAAAAAAACTGGTACACATACCTAATATCGTGTGCCCCCCCCCCGCAGCGCGCAGAAGTGCCGCAAGACGACTTGGCATGGACTCGACTAATGTCTGAAGGTATGCAAGAGGCAATTCACATCATGAATCTTGCAGGGCAGTCCACAAATCCAATCTGCGCCAATTTAAGAAAGTGTTGCACGAATGTAACGTTAAATGATTCTCGTCAGTCGTCGTTTGTCCATTCTTTCAAGATCTTTTTCCGACCGCAGCGATGTCGAAGATTTTATGGTTTACCCTATTCCCGATATTCACGGCACACCCGTGAAATGTCGAATGTGAACATCCAAATAATGTCGCTACCTCGAAGATGCTATGTCCCATCTCTCGTACGCCGACTATAACACCACGTTCAATCTTACTTAAATCTTGATAACCTGCCACTGTAGCAGCAGTAACCGACCTAGTTGCCGAACTCATCGCGTTACTCTGATTGGTTCCATACCTCTGTTATTCGCATACGCACACCTATACCAGTTTTTTGGCTCTTCAGTGTATAAGACTTTTAAAGCCTTACGTTTAACCCCATGCACATTTTCATAGTTTCGTTTGGCTGAGCTTATCCGAAATGTGTGTCATGATATTAGTTAGATTTTTACGACCAGAGTTTTGTGGCCGTTAGACCGCTGCTTCCTCCTTACTCACAAATCCGCTTTCAACTTCCGGCGGGATCACGGGAGAGAGTGGGGAACAAGGCCGGCGTTGTCGTTGGCTGGGGAGTTTTATCGGGGTACTTCCGTTTCCCCGCCCTTGCCACCAATAAAAATTCACTTCAACATCATCGGCACTGAAGACAATGCATAGCTTTCAAGCGCCACCTAAATACGTCGTTATATCATTACTTCCTTTTTAACGATGTTATTTAAATCAACAATATATAAAAAAAATTATGTATTGAATAATATAGTTCCATTATATTATACCTAAGAGTGTCAAAGCTCACCTCATGAACTGCATTACGTCACAGAGTAGTCGAGTATACAGAAGGGAAATAGCCACTGAAGCCAGCAATATGTCGTCAATAGCCAGCGACCTACTTGCCAGCAAATAGGGAACCTTTCGCAGTACGCGGCAGCCAATCAGAAAAAAACCGTGCGTTTCCAGATCATCGCTTGACAGATCAAAGGATGAGTGCACCCTAATCAATATAACCAGCACAGCATTACGCCTCTGTATATGCACATATTCTGTGTTGCCGGGTTGTTCATGACTCGTTGGATCCCGCATATTTGTTTAACTTGTATTTGGAAATGTAATAATAAATACTTTACGTATACAGCTACTGTACGTGTACGCCTATTTGTTAACAAATGGTAAGTATTAAAGTTCTAGGTGTTAAAATTTCCATATGTTGTCTGACAATGTTTAGGACGCTTGGAAGTGAGTCTTGGTTACCGAAAGTGTTTGTTAGTACCATTCGCCTTTTTGGTTCGACATGAAGAATATTTGGACGTACTTAAAGATGAACTCTGCCCACGTATCTTACCTCTGAGGACCTCATTGCTGGAGTCCCAGATATATAGGGAATATATTTGTCAGCAGAGTACACTTGATTGTCCTTTGTATATATACCGTAACAAGTATGGTATCTCAGCGCGACGTGTGAAGAATACAAGCAGCAGGTGGTTCATGACTCGACAACACTACTCATTCATGTTTATTACTGGCCCACAGTAACACAGGCCGTGTCTAGCAAACTTCGTAATTGGCACGTTATTGAATACTCTGTGGCAGTAACAAACAAGCCACAAAATGTGTGCTTTAAAACTACTTGACACTTTTATATGACACATGCACACCATTTTCAAACTTTTTTTAATGAAAACTTTGAAAAATTGCTTTATATATTAATTATTTCGTTGTTTCCTAAATATTCCATGTATTACAAGCTTTTAAGACCCCTTTTACAATGAAATAATTAAATTTTTTGTTTTATTTAATTTTTTCTTATGCAGCGTCTTTAGGAAACACCTGCACGTGATTCGTGGCCGAAAAAGAGGAAGGATGACACAGAACGCCTCACATAATGAGGGCTGTAGAAACCCTTCCAGGCGGAAGATGGCACGCATATTACGCAACATATTATGCCGAGTACTTGCGCTAAAGGAACACACATTGGTGTACGGATTAATTAAACCAAGATACTGGGTAAAGGGAAGGTAATTATAGTACGCCATACACACCCCCATCACGTAAATAATAGCATTTGGCACCCTTTGATTACATGCAGCATTGACGCCGTGAGCTTAAATTGTCTGTGGGTACCTTCGGATGTAACAAGACGTCGTAATTAGCACAAAAGGCCTCCTAGTTGCAACTCTCTAGGAACCACCGTTTCCGTGTAAAACGCAAACAAAGGGTACAGTGGTAGTAAGGCCATTGCCTGGTGGGTAGGTAACACGCCATGCCCCCGGTGAAACGCATTTTGGTGGTATGATGCACGATGTTACACGTCACAACCAGTTCACCTTCCCCCTCCTAAGCCTTTCCCCCCGCCTCGTCTACCCGAGCGGTCTGTTATTCGCAGCCTGTCACTGTTTCGATTCGCTTGGTACTGCAGTCGTGAACATGGACGTGTACACAACATCTGAAATGACTGACGTGGTCTTGGGTAAGGTGGAGTGAGAGGCAACGGTAGGACAGTTGCCAAATATACCTTGCACGACGTCAGCCAAACCGTCAGACATTCGCACACATTACACAGGCACGTTTCAGCGTCGATGTGGACCTGGTCGAACGAGAACCGTCCGCACTCCACAGTTTGATACGACGGTCTTAGAGAACGTAGTGCACGACGCTTCGACAAGCTCCCATGCGATCGCGACGAGAGTGGATGCATCAAGTGGCGCAGCATGGTGTGTCGTCCATGGACAGCTGCGGCGACCATAGCATGCACCTACGGCACAAGCAATGAGGCTGGCAGATTATGCCCCTCGGCTAGAATTTTGCAGGTGTGAAATTGTTCCTGATTTCCCGGCAATTATAATGTTTACAGACGAAGATCCGTTCACAATGGAAGGTTTTTGCAATAGTTGAAATGCCCACATGTGGGACGACTCCAACCCACGTGTAACTGTAACCAGAGGCTATAAGCGCCGCTTCGCCATCGACACATGGTCCGGCATAGTGGGGGACAATGTCATTGGCCCAATCTTGCTACCGAACCGTGTGTTAGGATTTCAATTTTATGAGTTCCTGCAGATCCGAGTGCCACACTTACTGGATGATGTTTCGCTCGCCGTCAGAGAACGGATGTGGCTGCAACACGACGATGCACCACCCCGTTGCACCAGGATTGTGCGTGACCTCCTCAACACAGCGTCTTCCGCTAGCTGGATAGGGCGGTGTGGGGCTCGTGTTTGGCCACCACGCTCCCTGGACCTTACGCCATCACACTTCCGGCTGTGGGGGTTTCTTAAGGCGTGTGTGCACGAGACACCCGTGGCATCTGAACCGGCCTGCGATGAAGTGCCAGACACACCAGGTGTTTTTCAACGCGTCCGCCAGTCTCAAATACACCGTATGAACTACTGCATTGACATCAGAGGGACACACTTGAAACATTTGTTGTGAAATCGGTTGTGATACGCCACCTGCATAATCTCGTATGATTGCAGTGTGTGTTCTGTTATGCCTTCAGTACCGATGACGCATTGCTACGTCACGGTAATTACATGCATATACACACATAAGTACAGAATCACGCTACTGGGCCCAGTAAGTCTTTATCACTACTCGCAACGTATCCCAACACCGACTGCATGGTACATCACACATCATCACTGGACGCACCACACGTTTGTTTATCTCG
Source organism: Clitarchus hookeri (assembly GCA_002778355.1). NCBI lineage: Eukaryota > Metazoa > Arthropoda > Insecta > Phasmatodea > Phasmatidae > Clitarchus > Clitarchus hookeri. Next base: position 115,867 of record NQII01006251.1, on the reverse strand, counting down.
GATAAGGTCACAGGTAGCCAGTGCAACCAACATACTGTATGCTTCGTTTCTACCCTGTGCTGCACAATCTGCCACCTACACAGCTACACTTTGGTGTAGTACATTTCCTAATGCTAATATTTTTGCTAGGTTTTGGTACCTGGCCATGATCATTCAGCGGGGAATTCCAGCTTTATTCCTACGGGTGCAAGGATGGTTGCCTACTCACCAGTCTATGGTATTGCTACCACTGTACACTTTGTTTGCGTTTTACATGGAAACAGTGGGTTTTAGATAGTTGCAACTACGGCACCTTTTTGATAATAACGTCCTGCTTCATCCGATGGTATCCACGATAATTTTAAACTCATGGTGTAAATCTTGCATGCATTAAAGGGTGCCAACCCCTTTTATTTACATGTTGGGGGTGTGTACGACGTACTATAACTATCTTCCTTTTATCCAAGATCTCGATTTAGTTAATCCGCATACCAATTTGTGTTACTCTAGCGCAAATACTTTGCATAATATCCCATGTAATATGCTTGACGCCCTACGCTTTTAAGGGCTGCTACAGCCCTTATTATTTTAGATGGGCCATGGGTGTCCAATATCATTCTTCCTCTTTTCAGGTCACAAATCACGTGCCCGAGTTTGTATACATGTTTCCTAAAAACGTTGTATTTCATGTATTAAATATAATACTTAATCTATATTTGATGTGAATAAGTACCGAAAGATATTTAAAGTGTTGGTAATGCTTAGTACAAGATAATTTTCATGTAAATTTTTTTTACCAAACTGAGTGCGCACAAATTTGGTGCGTTGTCCCTTTGGTGTAATTTTCTTGACATAGTCAAGTTTTCCTTTTCTTAAGACGAAGGAATAGCATGAATTCGCGGATAACGCTGTCCCCTAATTAAAGTCATGTTTACACGCTCCACTACGAGTACACAAATAAGTTGCCTTGGACGTAGAGGCGTTGACACTTCTAAATTATAAGCAGAGCGCTGGCACCTGCTAACAAAACATGCAGGATTCGTAACATAATAGCACAGACACTACCAAAATTGTTAGGAATAATAAGACTTTTGTTGCATAGGAAAGAGTAATCTATATACTTTGTAGCACTGTAAAACATTTAACAGAATAAGACTTATATAAAGTTTAAAAAATTAATTTGTCATAGGAAGTAAACATTTTGAATAAAGTGCATTTTCATTCCGGAACATTCAGAAAACTCATTTTACAAGAAAACTTTCGTCAAACAGGGCATTCATACAAATAGCTATGATTTTTTTTTTTTGCGAAAATATCGTTACTGATATAAAAATGGCATTTTTATGATTGATTTCTACAATTATGTGTTATAAAAATACTAACTTTTATGACCGAAATGGATATGCGTAAAATCAATTATTAAACATCTTTGTAATCATTTTTGCTATTTTTATATACAAGAAAGTAATTACTAAAATAGCCTATTTCAATTTTTTTTTTTACAAAATTTACATTTATATAATTCAGAATGGTAATAGGGTTAAATTTTGATAAGAATAACAATATTGAAAACTGAGTATTAACAACATTTAGATAAGTATATTCTAGCAAAATATTTTACATTGTCGCAAAATACTTCATATGCGTTTTACTTTCATGTAAAATATAAATCGTTCTTGTCTGGCAATGATGGCGGTGTGCGTGGTTGTTTGTTAAGTCGGGTTCCTTGCTCTGAAGGAAGGCGCTCTCTTTGCAGCAACCCTTGGCCTAACGCTCGTCAACCAGGAAGAGCTGCAGGTAGGAACGCCGTGTTTCAAGGTCTCGTGTAGTTATGCAAGCATGAGCAGCAGAGGCGTCTTGCCTCGGCTTAGCGACGTAATGGAAGACCCAGGCCGAGGATCAACGGCCACTCTGCTCGAGCACAAACATCCATCTCCGAGGGCTCAGCGCCACTGCAGGATCAATTACGCCCATCCAGGCGGGCTGGAGCCGAGTCCTTCCTTCAGATGTCCTTCTGACGTCCTCTCCCGGGGACTGATTGTTTCAGCCCTCGGCCAGATACCACCCGCCCGCCTTCTGACCCCTCCACGTTTGTCTACAGCATTTCAGTTGTTCTACTTTAGTACAAAGCACTCATTGTATAACCCAACCATTTACTTTTTCTCACGGTTACTTCAAAATTACTTTTTACTGCTTTTCCGACTGATTTTATAGCTGTTTGTNCAACCATTTACTTTTTCTCACGGTTACTTCAAAATTACTTTTTACTGCTTTTCCGACTGATTTTATAGCTGTTTGTCATTTATTTCATGCAGTTAATAATGTTTTTTTTACAGTTATGGCATAGTTAAATATTAAACTTTTTGACCCAAACTAATAATATTTTAATGGGCATTTGGTTTAGTAACAATATTAAATGTCTGTTAAGTTTTAATTTGCTTTTGTATTATAATTTTGCTTATTTGTGTTGTTATTATTATTTTAAGTTACATTTGAGTTTAACTTATAGTTTTTGATGTATCCCACTTAGCCTTGGGGGCATCCGGATGATATTGTTCCTTGGTGCTTCGTAGGGGTTTTCAAAGTTTCGCATTTTCAAAGTCGAATCGAAGACTTTTGTACCTTCAACTTCATCTTCGAATAAAAATCTTCGAATGAAAAGTCAAAGATTTTCACGAGTATTTTTTCCACCGAAACTAGTATCAAAATCAGCAGCCAGTATCATCAGCAAGGCTGTGCGGATATTCGAAAATTTGAATATTCGCAAATAGTTATTTAAAATTATTCACATTCGAACTTCGAATATCTTATGCAAATATTGAGAATGTTACCCTATCTACATAATTTAGAACCTGTTAAATTAATAGTTTCTTTAAAGTTTTTTTTTCTTCGTGTTTTTGTATCGACCTTGACTTAGACTTTAACAAATTTGCTGGTGTCTTGATGTTATGGCATCTTCTTTGACGTAGGTATCTATTACACTGATTTAACGAATTTTTTTCTTTTTTCTTGCACATTGTTATTTAGCATAGTGTTACACTGGGAGATGTCGGGTGGAGGGAATGATGGACAGCTGGCCTGGACTCACGTCGCACCCCTCCCCCCAATTAGACTGCTTGCCTCCCAGAAAGGTTCAATCCCCGCCCCACCCGGGTCACTCCCGGATTTTCGCAAGTGAGAATCGTGCCGGACGATACCGCTGGTCAGCGGGTTTCTCGGGGATTTCCTGTTTCCCCCGCCCTAGCATTCCAGCGCTGCTTCATTCTCACCTCATTTCACACTAATCGGCTATCCGCCCAAATATCTTCATTCGCTTTACATTTCCCCAGATAGCTTCATTCGTTGGTCTAGATTTTTAAAAACTGCTAAATAACCATGATACAAAAATGTTTAATGCCACTATCACCCTGTGATATGGTATAGGTAGAGATGGTGGAAAATCGTGACAAAATTTTGAGCCAACGTATCCTCTATAACACTCTTAGTTTGTTCTTTTATGATTGGATGAACAAGGTTTTAACTCGGCTAAGTTGCTTACAGACCAATCACGAACGTCCTGCCTTATAGTACCAGAATCCACATTGGTCAAGTGAAAAGGGGTAGTATCTTTATTCATGTATAATAGCCAATAAGTAAAGAAAACTGCCATACATGTGTACAGTACGTTTAATCCTAGCAAACAGTTTACTTTTATCCGCGATAAACCACCACTTCTAGGTGACACTAGTTCTACCTCTTTAAAGATTAGTAAATGCTCTAGTTCTAAAAAATCACTACAATAAACAAGATAAAAACAGGTAATAAAATTTGTACAAAGAAACAAATAATGAAGTGTAGTTGCGAAGTGTTTAGGCGTAGCTTAATTCTTTAAAGTACAGAGGTTTTAGTTAAAAAAATGAGTTAACAATAATTCCTTTATTTGTTTATAAACAATCGACAAAATAAATAGTTCACCTTAATATCTTGACATTAATGGATGTTGCTATTTACAGGAAATATTTATGTAATCTTTCGTCACGTAGCAAATAATATTTTTTTTTTCAAGTAGTTGAGAATCAGTTTCCATAAACACTTTATTAGCCACTATTAAATGACAATTAAAATTCTTTTCTGAGTGTGCGAGTGATATAGACACGATGCACATGAATATTACTTATGACCAGTAATGGACACAGCAAGGTATCCGTTTCCAGTCTTCCTTGCGGATTATCTGGTTTGTAAAGTTTATGTCTTTGACACGAGGCGGACACGGTGACTGTATGGGTTAAGTTACTACAGTAGTGGAGTGGATTGGATCGAAGTGGAGCGTAGTGAAGCGGAATGAAGTGAAACGTAGTGTAGCGGAATTGAGTGGAGTGGAGCGTAGTGAGGCGGTATGGAGTGGAGCGTAATGGGGTGTAATTGAGTAGATTGGAGCGTAGTGGGGCGGTATGGAGTGGAGCGTAATAGGGTAGAATTTAGTGGAGTGGAGCGTAGTGGGACGGTATGGAGTGGAGCGCAATGGC